>CM038679.1:742391850-742667812 GCA_021605205.1 Aegilops longissima
CTGAAAGCCGTTGAGATGTATGCCTTAATATTTGTTGTTTTGTTGCGTGTTGCTATTCCTCGAGGCCGCTCCAAGATGATCGTTATTTCGTATGCAGACAAATAATTGCTGTAACATGATCACATTTACTGATTGGCGTAGCTGTACTTTTGGATGGCAGTGTTTTAGCATGTATTTTTTTCCTGTATCCTATTGGTGCCTTTGGAAATTAAGAATTACTTTCTTTTTAGGATTCTTGCCGGAGGAGATGAACTTTTATGGTGAGTTTTTTTCCCTGTATGCCTCGCTTCAGATCAGGTTTACCTCTGTTTAGTGCCATTATTGTTGTTGAACAATTACTTTCTTTTTATGATTCTTGCTGGAGGAGATGAACTTTTATGGTGTGTTTTTTCCCCTGTCTGCGTCGCTTCAGATCAGGTTTACCTCTGTTTAGTGTCATTATTGTTGTTGAACAATTGAAGATCTCTTAAATGCACATAACATTGCTAAACCTGTAGGCTGATGCTGTTGTTATTATAGAGGAGCTGTTGAAGGCCAAGGTTTTCCTTGTGAGAATGCCATTGTTACAAGAAAGGATTGCCTGAAAGGTCTTTATGGTTTATTCTGCAAGGTAAAAAGTGTGAAATATGAAACATATCACATTCACTCGCTCAGTTGTCCATTGTATTTTTTTGGCCTGTTTGTTACAATTTCTTGAGGCACATAATGCTCGTTGTAAAACCTGCAGGTTAGAGGCCTGCTGAGGCTAGCGTGAGGTCTGTTATGGTATCGATGATCTGGGTGTCATGACTGTGAGGACTCCCCACGCCTCTCCGCTCACAAACCGTGTGACAGAGTAAATACTCTGGTCCACAACAATTAGACCTTCCTCTCAGCTATGGTATTGCAGCAATCTCCTTCCACCTTCATTTGTTGGGCTAGAGCATTAGAAGACATTCTAATTTTCTAGCTATATTTTGCAATTATAGACTGGTCAAATGTGTTTGTATATGGTCGCAGTGGCGTAACCTTTTTCATTACTTGATCTGCTCATTCAAACTCAATTTTTCTGTTGTTGTGGAGAGGAGGATCATCTCTCTTTCATACATATTTATTACCTTCACTATGATCATGGTATTGATTAAACTATTTCTTAATAAGCTTCTCCATCAAACATGTCCTAATTATGTCTTTCAAGCTGGGGGTTGCTCCCAACCTTTCATGGAAAAATGGCAATCTGTTCACTTTGTGATCATTTATTTATTTTAAGATGCCTAGGAAAGTTGGACAGACATAAAACTTTGTCCAGGAACTCCTGGATATTGCAACGTGTATCTGTTTTCATCTGAATTTATTAGTTGCTAGAGGTTGTACCTTTGACGTGGACCATAAATTGTCCATTTGAGCTGAACTTTCTCCAGAGGAGAAAGTCCCGATGTAAGCTGCCATGTTTCTTAGCTGTAATTTCTTTTACCATCGTCTGAAGAATTTCTTCCTACCTGGTTGCTAGGCCTGACCAGTATTCAGGCACCCTAGCCTTTTTTTTCCCTTGGCAAGAAACCTTGGCAGGTGCTATGAGGTACAGAAGCTGGAGAGATAGTTCCGAAACTCCTAGAGGGCTTGCAGGGTTTAGGGTGTTTGAAAATGAGAACCAAATAAAATTCTTTTCCATGTCATGGTTCTGCTGGAACTGTTATTCTTATTTCTCTCGTCAACAATGGATATTGTGTGTATTCTGTACTTGTATCATGCTTTTTGGGAAATAATTGAAAGATTTTTCGTTCACTTATTTCTCACTTAATCCCATCTATCCAGGTGCCACAAAGTGCCCAGGCAGCAGGAAGCACACATAAAACCACCGATGCTCCTTTCCGTAGGAGAAATAAGTGAACGGACAATCTTTTCATCTCTGTATAAATCCAGATGTGATTAGTCAGGTCCAGAAGGTTTGGTGTACTTCTCACTAAATCCCATCTGTTCTTCAGATAATATTTTTTCTTTGAGTTCAGATGCGATTAGCCTTCATGATACATGGATGCGAATTTGGACAGTTGGATTCTTGATGTGCACATAAATACGTTGAGAAAATGGAACTAGAATTAAACTTTTGTCCAACTGCAGGTTAGTATATGCCTTATATGTTCTATGGAATTCCGCTTTCTCATTTGAACAGCCAGAAGTATAAAATTACTGAAGTTTGAATGTTAATCCAGCTTAATACTTGGGGCCTATGATATAGTGATATATGCATCAAAATCATAGATTGTTATTATTTCAAATTGTAGGTGACTACTGATCATCCTTATTATTTTTTATTCGTACAGTTCACGGGGCAATGAGTGTGAGATCTGTTCGTGGGTGTCAGGTCAAGGTTAGAGTGGTTCTGCAGCTATTTTTCATCTGAAAAGATATACTTTGCAGGATCCTGTATGATACGTATATGCTTGGTTAGTACTATTCATATGTGTGTTACTGTGTCTATGTGCTTCCTCCATATATTTTGCCTCACCTCGGCTTCATCCTGTGTCTCCGGCGGTGCAGCGGAGGTGTCTGAGCTGTCGAGGTGAGCAGTGGTGGACAACTGTATAGTGTGTCCTCTTCTTCCTCGACGATGCCTCCGTGCTTTCCATGTCGCCTCACCAGTGTTGGAATAATCCAAACATTAAGGTAGTTAATTTGACAAATACAAGTTATACGTGTGTGAGGTTCTAGTCTAGTTCAATTAGGATTAGTACTAGGGTGATCAACGTTGCCGGTTGATTAGATAGGTAAGTCAATATGAGTCCGGTCAAGAGTAGTAGTGCTAGACGGATTAGAATTGATGGTTAGCTTGGGTTAGCTTTCCTACTACTAGTCCGTGTAGGTTAGAAAATAGGAGTCTGCGTCCGTGGCCTGAGGCTATATATGTTTGGGGTGTTGGCGTGAGTTTGTAACACAGAGAAAACCAAAAAAAGAAATAAAGAGGAATTTAAAGGATACGAGACGTACCCTTGGCTATCAGCAGCCACCCCCAACAGCAGTGTAGGGATCTATGGCGGGCAAGACCAAAGCGCTGCAGCCGACCGAGGGGGGCCCAAGGCCAAGCCTACACTAGCTGTGGCGATGACGGAGGCGGAGGCGAAGGAGCTCCCCAAGGCCATCGCGTGGCAGCTGGTCCAGGACAAGCTCGCCTGGGTTGCCGTGGCCGGCGCCGGAGAAGGAGGAGGGTGCAGGTGTGGTGGACAAGGACCCCATGGCCGCCTTCGATCGCCACAGTGCCAACATCTTCATCCACTGCCTCTCTGCCACTTCAGAATAATAGTTGACGTTTTCACCATAAATCTGCGTACTGTAGCACTTTTATAGATACTCTCTGTAAATAAAATATTATTTTCTTTAAGGGTTCATATATAAATTTGTTACAACATTGAACTAAATCCTGAATTCCTGATCCTTCCTTCAGTAGCCTTATCTCAGACATACGTAACTGAAAATAAAGCTATGCACAGAGAAAAGGTGTAGACTCGGTTGCTGGGCATGAACTCCGGCATAACTACTTTAGTTTTCTTCCAGTAAAGGAGATGTCGAAAGAGGTGTTCTTATAACTTCTAAGCTTATTAGGGAATATTTTTTGCGGGGTAATGAGGGCTTTATTCCAAATAGATTGCTCCGTCACTATCATTAGGGTAGCAATTTTAGTTGTCAAATTGTAGTATTGAATTATACGTGTCAGGATTAGCATAGTGAAAACTACTATGGCTCCTATATGACCGACTCATAGACTCAGTTGGTTTGTGTGTTAACCTGTTACGAATTCAACATTCATATTTTACTTATTTGAAAACTGCTATGGATCCTATGCTCTGCACCCTTCTTTTGCTTCCTGCAATTATTTACTGATAACTGTTCTCACTATCTATATTTAAACATTCTCAGTGTAAGAGTGACAAGACACTCTCTGATCCATTCAATTAATTTCTTTTTTCTTATTATTAGTATTTTCAGGTCAACTACACTAAAAGCAAACTAAAAGATTCAGATTATGATACACTCAAGGTAAGGCTTGCAAACAGTGATCTACACGCCAATTGTCGCATCATGCTAGGAACCGACAAGAGAGCCACCTTGACAACCAACTGGTCTGAGTTCCGCCGCCTTTCAAAAATCCATGAAGTAGACATATGTGCCTTTCGTTTCAAGGTCACCACAAAGCAGCGCCTGGTTCTCATCGTGCATTGCCTTTAGATGAACCATCAACAGCAATGGAAGTCGTATCTAAATATCATCTAGCATTCTAAGGCCTACCTATCAAGCTCTATAATAGGACTACATTCCTCTATTTTTTGACGATGCTATCTGTTGCTTTTGAACAACTACCACCTATGCTTTTACCTATATAACCTCTGTTGTTGTTCCTCATCGATCTATTAATATGCATAATGCTACCCTTATCGATAATTCTCTGTTTTTACTACTTTATATGTTTCAAACATCGAGTACTCACCAACAACAACAAATATGCTAAGCAAGGAAGAGGCATGCCCTACCTGGCAGCGTCCACCTTCCACTCAAGGGATATAACACTATCATTTAGCAGAGTGTTCCAGTAGAAACAGTTATCATGTGAACAGAAACAGTAGCCAGCAGGAGACTGAATTTTCCTATCACCACTCTTACAATACTCGGCTTGCCGTCAGCCTTTGCGCCATTGGCGCAACGGGTCATCTAGTACGTTTAAAAGACGAGCAGGTCATGGCCTCCTCGGGTTCATCAGTCATTGTCTCTGTCCCGTTCCCCTTTGCCTGGGAGCAAAGCCGACGCGAGCAGAAGGGGGAGTTCAATGGGGGTTTGATATTCGTGCCCGCGAGGAAGAAGATGACAGACAAGCATGACGCTATGAGTGACCTTGGATCCATCTTTGTCCCCCTTGCCCTCTTTTCATCTCTGTATTTTGTGATTTTTGATAGTGGTACTGCTAACCTTGACTACTCATTGGCCGGACTAGAGAACTGAAGAGCGCAGCCTGAGGATAGCCCTTAGCACATCGCTGAGGCGTCACCGTAGCCCATCGCTCACGCGGCGCCGTATGATTTCTGATCGAAAACAGGGGAGGAGCCGAGGCGACGGCCGGGAGGCAACGCCAATTGCACGTAATAACTACGGGAGACCCGCGAACCAACCTGTGGTTGGATGGTTAGAGGGACTGTGGTATCCCAGCGCACCAGGGTTCAAATCCTGGTGTTCGCATTTATTTCGGAGGTGCTCATAGCAGCAGGGTGTGCGTGTGTGCGTTCATAGGGGTGAGTGTATGCGCGTGTATATGAGCGCTTGTGTCTGTACTGATGTTAAAAAAAACTATGAGAGACCCTAATTAAGCTAGGAACCTTGGAGGCTCGGTGGAGGTGGCCATGTGGCCACTCGTGGGCTGTCTAATGGGCCTTTTCTTTATTCTCATTCTATTTACGCTATAGGGAGGGGGGCAAGTACATAAAATTGCACAAGTTATCGCTAGTTACCCATGATCTGCTAAACACATCTTCGATCATTAAGGTGAGCCAGGCCCCTGCTCGCCCCCCCCCCCCTTGTCTCCGCCACTTGTGGCAGCTCGGCCATGGCGGAGCCACGAAAGAAAAGACACGGTGGGTCAAAGAGGTGATCACACGCGGAGCAAGGCGAAGCCATCGTGGGCGGCTCTCAGACTCACGACCGAGCAATAGGCGACAGCTTGAACCACGGCGGCTCGCAACGGGCGGTTCGTCCAAGGGGCTAGAGGCAGCGGAGTCCGACTCAGAGGCAGAGGCCGAGCAATGATGATGGAAGTCCAGCGAGACAAGAGCAATGATGATGGAAGTCCAGCGAGACAAGACAGACGGGAGCGCGCTTGGGGCGGCGACTCGGCAACGATGGAGAAGGGGCGCGTCCAGGGCGGCTCGAAACCGTGGCTGGTTCGAGGAGGCGAGCGAGGCCGGGCCGGTTCAAAATGAAGCGAGGCCGCGGAGATTCGGCAGTAGGGACGCCGACTCGAAAAGGTGAGGCGCGCTGACGCGGCGGCTCCACTAGGCGAGATGCGTCCAAGAAGGTGGCTCGGCAACGACTGCTTGATACCCCGATGAAGGCGGCTCGCGGATGTTTGACACGAGAAAAATCTCTACGGACTTCAGGAGAAAGAAACAACGTGTTTGGTTGGGGGTAGTTAGAGATAGGGCATGAGAATTGAAGGGGTACGAGACTTCAAATCTATTGTTTGGTTGAAGGGATTGGGAATTCACATGGGAATAGGCATGGAACTTGAGAGTCCAACTCCCACCGTTTTATTAACAGGGGAAGGGGGTGGGAGTTCGTAGGGAATTCTTTTAGTGAGTCAATATTAACTCTTCATCCTAATTTCCCTTGTCTAGTCCCATGTTAATTCCCACGTACCAAACAAGGGAATACAATTTCTCCTCAAATTCTCATACATAATTCCTATCATGCACCAAACAAAGGATTGGGAATTTCTTCTCAAATTCTCATACATAATTCCTATCACGCACCAAACAGAGGATTGGGAATAAAATGACTCCTCCAATGTCTCATCTCAACACACCTCCCTACTCTAAACTTCCATTCCCTTCCCAAATATTGCCAAACACGCTCGAAAATAAAGTGTATTTCTCTCTTGACCCGGGGAATGGAAAAGTAAAAATGTGGGCGTACTGGTGTACCGAAGTACACAAATAAAAGTACACTAGTAGAAAAGGGGGCATTTGTCCCGGTTCGTAAGCGCCTTTAGTCCCGGTTCTTGAACCGGGACTAAAGGTTTGTTACTAATGCCTCCACCCTTTAGTCCCGGTTCTAACACGAACCGGGACAGATGGGCCTCCACGTGGCCGGTGCGCCGAGCCCAGGCCAGGGGGCCTTTGGTCCCGGTTGGTGGCACCAACCGGGAACAAAAGGCATCCACGCGTCAGCAGCTGGCTGGAGCTGATGTTTTTTTTAAATGGCTGCTTTAGGGGTTTTGGTGGTTATTTTTAGGTTGTTATTAGCTAGCTAATAGAGAGAAGTGTCCTTTCTTATATCTTCGTCCTTGGTTTACCAATGCTGCTGCTATGTTCATTTCACCCGCTGATATAATAACTCATGCATGCTCGCATCACACATCATCATATATAATAACAAGTCCTACTAATCATGCATCATCATATAACTTCTACTCGTTATTAATAATAAGTCATACGATCATCATCCTCATAGTCATCGAACCCAACCCTACATAATTGTACTTAGCACATGATCATCAGTATCAGGTAGGACCTAAACACCCTTAAGGTAAAATAGCATAAAACAATATAGACCCTGACTCTCCATTATGAAGAATGGAGATCATGCTGTCTCCAATTCTTGCGCTTCGCTGCCTTTTGCTTCCAAGAAGCTTCTTACGACTGTCCATACATTTTTTCCATTATTTGATTATCATATCTCCACTTCTTTTAGAAACCCGGTATGGACAGTTGAGATTCATAGGAAGACCTGGTTGTATGTTCAAAAGATGAAGGTTACCGTGCGTATACATCAGATGAGGCACACAATCATTCGGTATTATCTGTTGAAAAACATAGTAATAACTTCGTAGTTAGCAATGATGTACTAGTTTTAGAAGTGTGCAAAAAGATGCACGGATGTCGTAATAGTAAAAAATCTTACCAGGGTATCTCCATGGTAGTTACCGTAGTTCAACACGTGCACTAGTGGCACGTATTGACCATAATGTTGAGGAGTTTGATTGTAGACATTGTAATGATGGAGGGGGCTCCTATATTTCTGCATAATGATGGAGGGGGCTCCTATATTTCTGCATAGTGCTCTCCAATTTTAGCATTCAAAGTAGGAGTACTTTTCCAATATGAGCATTCAATAAGAAAAACCAAATCATAAAATAAAGTAGTATTCAAATTAGCATGCATTCAATTATAAGCAAAAGTACATCATCTCTTGCGTCCGTACATCGTCAAATATTATCACTAATACTCCTCGAATACTATCATACATATAGCATCACTAATACAGCTAGAACCATAGCGCCTGACAGGTATCGTCGCGGGCGGTGGAGAACCAAGGATAAGGAACCATCACAGGATCATAGCTCCAGTGAGATCCCTGAAGAACCTGCCAGGTATTGTCGAACCTGCCCTCCAATGCAACCATGTAGCGACGGACGTGCTCGTCCTCCTCGCTGACACGGTGACGTACCACCTGTTGGAAATATGCCCTAGAGGCAATAATAAATTGGTTATTATTATATTTCCTTGTTCATGATAATCGTTTATTATCCATGCTATAATTGTATTGATAGGAAACTCATATACATGTGTGGATACATAGACAACACCATGTCCCTAGTAAGCCTCTAGTTGACTAGCTCGTTGATCAATAGATGGTTACGGTTTCCTGACCATGGACATTGGATGTCATTGATAACGGATCACATCATTAGTAGAATGATGTGATGGACAAGACCCAATCCTAAGCCTAGCACAAAGATCGTAGTTCAGTATGCTAAAGCTTTTCTAATGTCAAGTATCCTTTCCTTAGACCATGAGATTGTGCAACTCCGGATACCGTAGGAATGCTTTGGGTGTATCAAACGTCCACAACGTAACTGGGTGACTATAAAGGTGCACTACAGGTATCTCCGAAAGTGTCATTGGGTTGGCACGAATCGAGACTGGGATTTGTCACTCCGTAAACAGAGAGGTATCTCTAGGCCCACTCGGTAGGACATCATCATAATATGCACAATGTGACCAAAGGGTTGATCACGGATGATGTGTTACGGAACAAGTAAAGAGACTTGCCGTAACGAGATTGAACAAGGTATAGGATACCGACGATCGAATCTCGGCAAGTACAATACCGCTAGACAAAGGGAATTGTATACGGATCGATTGAGTCCTTGACATCGTGGTTCATTCGATGAGATCATCGTGGAATATGTGGGAGCCAACATGGGTATCCAGATCCGCTGTTGGTTATTGACCGAGAACGTCTCGGTCATGTCTGCATGATTCCCGAACCCGTAGGGTCTACACACTTAAGGTTCGATGACGCTAGGGTTATAAAGGAAGCTTGTATGTGGTTACCGAATGTTGTTCGGAGTCCCGGATGAGATCCCGGACGTCACGAGGATTTCCGGAATGGTCCGGAGGTAAAGATTTATATATGGAAAGTTGTTGTTCGGGTTCCGGAAAAAGTTCGGGTTTTTTCGGTATTGTACCGGGAAGCTTCCAGAAGGTTCCGGAGGATTCCGGAGGGGTCCGGAGGTCCGGAAATTGTTCCACCACGTCCAATACAGTAGCATGGGCTGTAGGGGGGCGCCCTAGCTTTAATGGGCCAGGGGCACCAGCCCCCCAAGGCCCATGCGCATGGGAGGGGGGAAACCCTAAGGGGGAGGGCCTCCACTTGACTTGGGAGGCACTCCTCCCCCTCTTGGCCGCCCCCCAAGTCCCATCTAGGGCTGGCCGCACCCCTTGGGGTGGGAAACCTTAAAGGGGGCGCAGCCCCCCTTTTCCCCTATATATACTTGAGGTTTTGGGCTGCCCAACACACATGAGAACCTCTCCTCTTGGTGCAGCCCTGCCTCTCCTCCTCCTCCTCTCCTTGGTGCTTGGCGAAGCCTGCGGGATTGCCACGCTCCTCCACCACCACCACGCCGTTGTGCTGCTGCTGGATGAGTCTTCCTCAACCTCTCCCTCTCTCCTTGCTGGATCAAGGCATGGGAGACGCCACCGGCTGTACGTGTGTTGAACGCGAGGTGCCGTCCGTTCGGCACTAGGATCTCCGGTGATTTGGATCACGACGAGTACGACTCCTTCAACCCCGTTCTCTTGAACGCTTCCGCTTAGCGATCTACAAGGGTATGTAGATGCACTCTCCTTCCCCTCGTTGCTGGTTTCTCCATAGATAGATCTTGGTGACACGTGAGGAAAATTTTGAATTTCTGCTCGCTCCCCAACAAAGGGCATCATGAGCTAGGTCTATTGCGTAGATTCTTTGCACGAGTAGAACACAAAGTAGTTGTGGGCGTTGATTTTGTTCAATATTCTTACCGTTACTAGTCCAATCTTGTTTCGACGGTATTGTGGGATGAAGCGGCCTGGACCGACCTTACACGTACACTTACGTGAGACAGGTTCCACCGACTGACATGCACTTGGTGCATAAGGTGGCTAGCGGGTGCCAGTCTCTCCCACTTTAGTCGGAACGGATTCGATGAAAAGGGTCCTTATGAAGGGTAAATAGCAATTGGCATCTCACGTTGTGGTTTTGCGTAGGTAAGAAACGTTCTTGCTAGAAACCCATAGCAGCCACGTAAAACATGCAACAACAATTAGAGGACGTCTAACTTGTTTTTGCAGGGTATGCTATGTGATGTGATATGGCCAAGAAGAATGTGATGAATGATATGTGATGTATGAGATTGATCATGTTCTTGTAATAGGATTCACGACTTGCATGTCGATGAGTATGACAACCGGCAGGAGCCATAGGAGTTGTCTTTATTTATTGTATGACCTGCGTGTCATTGAACAACGCCATGTAATTACTTTACTTTATTGCTAACCGTAGCCATAGTAGTAGAAGTAATAGTTGGCGAGACAACTTCATGAAGACACGATGATGGAGATCATGATGATGGAGATCATGGTGTCATGCCGTGACGATGATGATCATGGAGCCCGAAGATGGAGATCAAAGGAGCAAAATGATATTGGCCATATCATGTCACTATATAATTGCATGTGATGTTTATTATGTTTATGCATCTTGTTTACTTAGAACGACGGTAGTAAATAAGATGATCCCTTACACAAATTTCAAGAAGTGTTCTCCCCTGACTGTGCACCGTTGCTACAGTTCGTCACTTCTAAGCACCACGTGATGATCGGGTGTGATGGATTCTTACGTTCACATACAACGGGTGTAAGACAGATTTACACAGCAAAACACTTGGGGTTAACTTGACGAGCCTAGCATGTGCAGACATGGCCTCGGAACACGGAGACCGAAAGGTCGAGCATGAGTCGTATAGTAGATACGATCAACATGAAGATGTTCACCGATGATGACTAGTCCGTCTCACGTGATGATCGGACACGGCCTAGTTGACTCGGATCGTGTAATCACTTAGATGACCAGAGGGATGTCTATCTGAGTGGGAGTTCATAAGATGAACTTAATTATCCTGAACATAGTCAAAAGATATTTGCAAATTATGTCATAGCTCGCGCTTAAGTTCCACTGTTTAGATATGTTCCTAGAGAAAATATAGTTGAAAGTTGACAGTAGCGATTATGCGATCAGTAGAAAGCTTATGTCCTTGATGCACCGCTCAGTGTGCTGAACCCCAAACGTCGTCTGTGGATGTTGCGAACATCGGACATACACGTTTTGATAACTACGTGATAGTTCAGTTAAATGGTTTAGGGTAGAGGCACCAAAGACGTTTTCGAAACGTCGCGGAACATATGAGATGTTTTGAGGGCTGAAATTGGGATTTCAGGCTCGTGCCCACGTCAAGAGGTATAAGACCTCCGACGATTTTCTTAGCCTGCAAACTCAGGGAGAAAAGCTCAATCGTTGAGCTTGTGCTCAGATTGTCTGAGCGCAACAATCACTTGAATCGAGTGGGAGTTGATCTTCCAGATGAGATAGTGATGTTTCTCGAAAGTCATTGCCACCAAGCTGCTAGAGCTTCGTGATGAACTATAACATATCAGGGATAGATATGATGATCCTTGAGGTATTCACGATGTTTGACACCGCGAAGGTAGAAATCAAGAAGGAGCATCAATTGTTGATGGTTGGTGAAACCACTAGCTTCAAGAAGGGCAAGGGCAAGAAGGGGCACTTCATGAAACGGCAAATCAGTTGCTGCTCTAGTGAAGAAACCCAAGGTTGAACCCAAACTCGAGACTAAGTGCTTCTTTGATAATGGGGAACAGTCACTAGAGCGGAATTACCCTAGATACTTGGTAGATAATAAGGCTGGTAAGGTCGATAGAAGTATATTGGATATACATTATGTTAATGTGTATTTTACTAGTACTCCTAGTAGCACCAGGGTATTAAGATACCAGTTCGGTTGCTAAGTGTTAGTAACTCGAAATAAAAGGCTACGGAGACTAGCTAAAGGTGAGCTGACGATATGTGTTGGAAGTGTTTCCAAGTTTGATATAATCAAACATCGCACGCTCCCTCTACCATCAAGATTAGTATTAAACCTGAATGATTGTCATTTGGTGTTTGCGTTGAGCATAGACATGATTGGATTATGTCTATCGCAATACGGTTATTCATTTAAGGAGAATAATGGTTACTCTATTTATGTGAATAATACCTTCAGTGGTCTTGCACCTAAAGGAATGGTTTATTGAATCTCGATCGTAGTGATACACATTTTCATGCCAAAAATATAAGATAGTTATGATAGTACCACTTACTTGTGGCACTGCCATGTAAGTCATATTGGTGTAAAACGCATGAAGAAGCTCCATGTTGATGGATCTTTGGACTCACTCGTTTTTGAAAAGTTTGAGACATGCGAACCATGTCTATTGGTGTATACGCATGAAGAAACTCCATGCAGATGGATCGTTTGGACTCACTTGATTTTGGATCACTTGAGATATGCAAATTATACCACATGGGCAAGATGACTGAAAGCCTCGTTTTCAGTAAAATGGAACAAGACAACAACTTGTTGGAAGTAACACATTTTAATGTGTGCAGTCCAATGAGTGCTGAGGCATGCAGTGAATATCGTTATGTTCTTACTTCACAGATGATTCGAGTAGATGTTGAGTATATTTACTTGATGAAACACAAGTCTGAATTATTGAATGGTTCAAGTAATTTCAGAGTGAAGTTTAAGATCTTCGTGACAAGAGGATAGAATATCTATGATATGATCATAGAGATGAATATCTGAGTTACGAGTTTTGGCACACAATTAAGACATTGTGCAAATTGTTTCACAATTAATACCGCCTGGAACACCATAGTGTGATGGTGTGTCCGAACATCATAGTTGCACTCTATTGGATATGGTGCGTACCATGATATCTCTTATCGAATTACCACTATCGTTCATGGGTTAGGCATTAGAGACAACCACACTCACTATAATAGGGCACCACGTAATTCCGTTGAGATGACACCGTATGAACTATGGTTTAGA
Source organism: Aegilops longissima (assembly GCA_021605205.1). Taxonomy (NCBI): domain Eukaryota; kingdom Viridiplantae; phylum Streptophyta; class Magnoliopsida; order Poales; family Poaceae; genus Aegilops; species Aegilops longissima. The sequence goes on from CM038679.1 coordinate 742,405,025, forward strand.
GAAACCTAAGTTGTCATTTCTTAAAGGTTTGGGGCTATGACGCTTATGTGAAAAAGTTTTAGGTTGATAAGCTCGAACCCAAAGCGGATAAAATGCATCTTCATAGGACACCCAAAACAGTTGGGTATACCTCCTAATTCAGATCCGAAAGCAATAGGGATTGTTTCTTGAATCGGGTCCTTTCTCGAGGAAAAGTTCGTCTCGAAAAGTTGAGTGGGAGGATGGTGGAGACTTGATGAGGTTATTGAACCGTCACTTCAACTAGTGTGTAGCAGGGCACAGGAAGTTGTTCCCGTGGCACCTACACCGATTGAAGTAGAAGCTTATGATAGTGATCATGAAGTTTCGGATCAAGTCACTAACGTACCTCGTAGGGTGACAAGGATGCGTACTACTTCAGAGTGGTACGCAATCCTGTCATGAAGGTCATGTTGCTAGACAACAATAAACCTACGAGATATGGGGAAGCGATGGTGGGCTCAAATTCCGACAAATGGTTAGAAGCCATGAAATCTGAGATAGGATCCATGTATCAGAACAAAGCATGGACTTTGGTGGACTTGCCCGTTGATCGGCAAGCCATAGAGATAAATGGATCTTTAAGAAGAAGACGGACGTGGACGGTAATGTCACCGTCTATGAAGCTCGACTTGTGGCGAAGAGTTTTTCACAAGTTCAAGGAGTTGACTACGATGAGATTTTCTCATCCGTAGCGATGCTTAAGTCCGTCGGAATCATGTTAGCATTAGCTGCATTTATGAAATCTGGCAGATGGATGTCAAGACGAGTTTCCTTACCAGTTTACGTAAGGAAAGGTTGTATGTGATACAATCAGAAAAGTTTTGTCGATCCTAAGGATGCTAAAAGGTATGCTAGCTCCAGCGATCCTTCTAAGGACTGGAGTAAGCATCTCGGAGTTGGAATATGCACTTTGATAGGATGATCAAAGATTTTGGGTTTATACAAAGTTTATGAGAAACTTGTATTTCCAAAGAAGTGAGTGGGAGCACTATAGAATTTCTGATGAGTATATGTTGTTGACATATTGATGATCGGAAATGATGTAGAGTTGGAAAGCATATAGGGTTATTTGAAAGATGTTTTTCAATAGAAAACCTGGATTAAGCTACTTGAACATTGAGCATCGAGATCTATAAGGATAGATCAAAAATGCTTAATAATACTTTCAAATGGGCACATACCTTGACATGATCTTGAAGGTGTTCAAGATGGATCAGTTAAAGAAGGAGTTCTTGCCTGAGATGTAAGGTATGAAGTTAAGACTTAAAGCTCGACCACGGCAGAAAAGAGAGAAAGGACGAAGGTCGTCCCCTATGCTTTAGACGTAGGCTCTATAGTATACTATGCTGTGTACCGCACCGGAAGTGTGCCTTGCCATGAGTCAGTCAAGGGTACAAGAATGATCCAGAATGGATCATTGGACAGCGTCAAAATTGTCCTTGGAGTAAATAAGGACATGTTTCTCGATTATGGAGGTGATAAAGAGTTCGGCGTAAAGGGTGACGTCGATATAAGCTTTAACACCTATCCGAAAGTGACTCGAGTAGCAAACCGGATACGATAGTGGAGCAACCATTTGGAATAGCTTCAAGTGGAGCGTGGAAGCAGCATTTATAATATGACCTAGAAATTTGCAAAGCACACACGGATCTGAAAGGTTCAGACCCGTTGACTAAAACCCGTTGACTAAAACCTCTCTCACAAGCAAAACATGATCAAACCTCAGAACTCATTGAGTCTAAATCACATGATGATGTGAACTAGTTTACAGACACTAGTAAACTCTTTGGATGTCGGTCACATGGCGATGTGACCTGTGAGTGTTAATCACATGGCGATGTGAACTAGATTATTGACTCTAGTGCAAGTGGGAGACTGTTGGAAATATGCCCTAGAGGCAATAATAAATTGGTTATTATTATATTTCCTTGTTCATGATAATCGTTTATTATCCATGCTATAATTGTATTGATAGGAAACTCATATACATGTGTGGATACATAGACAACACCATGTCCCTAGTAAGCCTCTAGTTGACTAGCTCGTTGATCAATAGATGGTTACGGTTTCCTGACCATGGACATTGGATGTCATTGATAACGGGATCACATCATTAGTAGAATGATGTGATGGACAAGACCCAATCCTAAGCCTAGCACAAAGATCGTAGTTCGTATGCTAAAGCTTTTCTAATGTCAAGTATCCTTTCCTTAGACCATGAGATTGTGCAACTCCCGGATACCGTAGGAATGCTTTGGGTGTATCAAACGTCACAACGTAACTGGGTGACTATAAAGGTGCACTACAGGTATCTCCGAAAGTGTCTGTTGGGTTGGCACGAATCGAGACTGGGATTTGTCACTCCGTGTAAACAGAGAGGTATCTCTAGGCCCACTCGGTAGGACATCATCGTAATGTGCACAATGTGACCAAAGGGGTTGATCACGGGATGATGTGTTACGGAACGAGTAAAGAGACTTGCCGGTAACGAGATTGAACAAGGTATAGGATACCGACGATCGAATCTCGGGCAAGTACAATACCGCTAGACAAAGGGAATTGTATACGGGATCGATTGAGTCCTTGACATCGTGGTTCATTCGATGAGATCATCGTGGAATATGTGGGAGCCAACATGGGTATCCAGATCCGCTGTTGGTTATTGACCGGAGAACGTCTCGGTCATGTCTCAGATGATTCCCGAACCCGTAGGGTCTACACACTTAAGGTTCGATGACGCTAGGGTTATAAAGGAAGCTTGTATGTGGTTACCGAATGTTGTTCGAGTCCGGATGAGATCCCGGACGTCACGAGGAGTTCGGAATGGTCCGGAGGTAAAGATTTATATATGGAAAGTTGTTGTTCGGGTTCCGAAAAAGTTCGGGTTTTTCGGTATTGTACCGAAGCTTCGAAGGTTCCGGAGGATTCGGAGGGGTCCGGAGGTCCGGAAATTGTTCCACCACGTCCAATACAGTAGCATGGGCTGTAGGGGGCGCCTAGCTTTAATGGGCCAGGGCACCAGCCCCCAAGGCCCATGCACATGGGAGGGGGAAACCCTAAGGGGAGGGCCTCCACTTGACTTGGGAGGCACTCCTCCCCTCTTGGCCGCCCCCAAGTCCCATCTAGGGCTGGCCGCACCCCTGGGGTGGGAAACCTTAAAGGGGCGCAGCCCCTTTCCCCTATATATACTTGAGGTTTTGGGCTGCCCAACACACATGAGAACCTCTCCTCTTGGTGCAGCCCTGCCTCCTCCTCCTCCTCCTCTCCTTGGTGCTTGGCGAAGCCTCGGGATTGCCACGCCTCCACCACCACCACGCCGTTGTGCTGCTGCTGGATGGAGTCTTCCTCAACCTCTCCTCTCTCCTTGCTGGATCAAGGCATGGGAGACGCCACCGGCTGTACGTGTGTTGAACGCGGAGGTGCCGTCCGCTCGCACTAGGATCTCCGGTGATTTGGATCACGACGAGTACGACTCCTTCAACCCCGTTCTCTTGAACGCTTCCGCTTAGCGATCTACAAGGGTATGTAGATGCACTCTCCTTCCCCTCGTTGCTGGTTTCTCCATAGATAGATCTTGGTGACACGTAGGAAAATTTTGAATTTCTGCTACGTTCCCCAACACCACCTCCGCGGTGTCCGGAAGCCTCGGCACCGTCACTGGTCCACGCGACCGCCACCAAACAAGCATCGGGTCAACAACGGGTTGCCTCCTCACCAACCTACGTCCCCCGGAAGGTAGCACCTCCCAATACCAGCCCGGCGGATCCCAGTCCCGAACATGGCCCTAATCAAACAGGCCTCCACCGCCGAGTCGACGACGACCAGGATGCGGGATAGGCATCGCCGACGTCGATGCGGGAACTACTTCTATATATAGTTAAATAAAGTAGTTTATTAAATCAACTAGCTAGTTCAACTATATATGAAGCACTTACTATAAATAAAATAAAGTAGTACTTACTAAAAATAAACTAGTTTAACTATAGTTCTATTATTTTTCTAACTAATTATTTTAAACACTTTCTATTCTTATTTTTTTCCTTTTCCTCTATTCTAAATATGAACATATTCATAAATGACTTATATCATTCACAATTTTCCTATACATACACAATAAGTTGACAAAGAAAATACTATGAACAAAAAATCATTAAAATTCTATGAACAAAATTACAACAGAAAAAATCATAAAAATTCTATGAACAGAAAAAAATCATAAAATTTGACATCTAAATTACTTACACAATATGAAAAAAATTGACATCTAAATTACAACAGAAAAATCATAAAAATTTGACATCTAAATTACAACAGAAAAATCATAAAAAATCTAACACAATATGAACAAATTAATTACACAATATGAAAAAATATAACAGAAAAATCTATGAACTACACATCTAACAAAAAAATATATGAACTACAAAAAAATCTACAAAAAAACTAACAAAATCTAACTCAATTAACTACTACTAACATCAAATTAAATTAGTTGCTCACGGCGACGGTGTCGGGGACAGCGACGGTGTCGTGGACGGCGACGGCGACGTCTTGGCGCAGGGAGCGAGGGTGCGGCGAGGGGCGGCGCGGGCGACGGGCAGGGCGGGCGGGCGACGCGGCGAGGGGCAGGGCGGGCGGCGGGCGGGCGGCGACGGCAGGGGCGGGCGGCGATGGCGTCGATCGGGTGGCACGGGCGACGACGGCGACGGCGAGCCGGAGACGGACGGGCAACCTGGCGGCGTCGGGGCGGGAAGAACGAACTGAACGAAATTTTTCGAGTGCCAGTTATATAGGCAGATCATTGGTCCCGGTTCGTGAGACAAACCGGGACTAATGCGACCTTTAGTCCCGGTTGGTGGCACCAACCAGGACCAAAGGCCTCTTTTCAGCAGCCCAATGGGCGGGAAGCAGAGACCTTTGGTCCCGGTTGGTGCCACAAGCCGGGACAAAAGATTGGCATTGGTCCCGGTTGGTGCCACCAACCGGTACCAATGCACCCCTTTAGTCCTGATTCGAGCCACCAACCGGGACTAAAGGCCTTGCGCTGGCACGATGCAGTGGGATGTTTAGTCCCACCTCGCTAGCTGAGGAGCGGCCGCACCTGCTTATAAGTGCAACTCTGCCCTCCCATTTGAACTCCTCACTATTGCAGGCCTACTGGCCTAAACTTGTGTCTCTGCCCGTGGGCTTGCTGGGAATTCTGCGGCCTGAATCCTAGCCAAATAAGGTTTCTAGTCGTATTCAGACAGTGGTGGCCCAGTAGGTGGCAATATTTTTATTTTTTCCCATTTTTTGTTTTCTTTTTTGCTTTATTTATTTTATGATAATTCTTTTTGCTATTAAAGTTTGTAACAAAATTTTAATTAATTATTTATTTTCTTTTATGATAATTCTTTTTGCTATTAAAGTTTGTAACAAAATTCTAATTAATTATTTATTTTATTTTATGATAATTCTTTTTTGCTATTAAAGTTTGTAACAAAATTCTAATTACTTATTTATTTTCTTTTATGATAATTATTTTTGCTATTAAATTTTATAACAAAATTCTAATTACTTATTTATTTTCTTTTATGATAATTCTTTTTGCTTTTAATGTTTTGAACAGAGTTCTAATTACTTATTTATTTTCTTTTATGATAATTCTTTTGCTATTAAAGTTTATAACAAAATTCTAATTACTTATTAATTTTCTTTTATGATAATTCTTTTTGCTTTTAATGTTTTGAACAGAATTCTAATTACTTATTTATTTTCTTTTATGATAATTCTTTTTCTTTTAATGTTTTGAACAGAATTCTAATTACTTATTTATTTTCTTTTATGATAATTATTTTTGCAATTAAAGTTTGTAACAAAATTCTAATTACCTATTTATTTTCTTTTATGATAATTCTTTTTGCTTTTAATGTTTGAATAGAATTATAATTACTTATTTATTTTCTTTTATGATAATTTTTTCTATTAAAGTTTGTAACAGAATTCTATATAATTTTAGTTTCAATAATACTAGAGGTTTATAAAAGCTTTTTAGTTGATTCCTTCAGTACCAGTTCTAAGGCTGTTACAAAGGCATTTTATTTGGTACAGGTTTTAAGGCGACCTTTTAGTACCGGTTCGTGGCATGAACCGGTAAAAGAGTTTTTTAGTTGATTCTTTCTGCAGCTGTTTTTAGTCCCACCTCGCCAAGCGAGAGGCACTCGCAGCGGTTTATAAGCCCTGAGTGTAGAGACGATGAAGGGAGAAGCGCAGTGCTCATCTGCACGTTGGCCTGAAGATAAGCAACGTGCAGATGAGCATTGCGCCTCTCTTTCATTTTGGCATGGTATATATAGGCATATCATTGGTCCCGGTTGGTGGCATGAATAGTTAAAAGTTGAATTCTTTGAAATTTGTGTGAACCACAAGTTTGTGATTAACTTTACTAAAAAAATGAGCATAGATGCGCCTATAGAGAAATTTCAACCTAAATTCATAAGAAATTTCTATGAACTTCAGAGAAATTCAGTATGAATTTAGGTCAAATTCCTGGTATAAGGGCATCTATTTTTACTTTGAGTGAAGCTCAACAAGGCAGAGAGCGAGGGGCTTATAAACCGGTGTGAGCGCCCTTCGGTTGGCGAGGTGGGACTAAACTCTGACTGCAACGAGGACCAACCCTTTAGTGCCGGTTGGTGGCATGAACCGAGACTAAAGGGCAGCCTTTCTTCCCGGTTCAAGCCACCAACCGGGACTAAAGGTGGTGGGCCAGGAGCGAGGCCCATTGGTCCCGGTTCGTCCCACCAACCGGGACTAAAAGGTCCAGACGAACCGGGACCAATGGCCCACGTGGCCCGGCCGGCCCCCGGGGCTCACGAACCGGGTCCATTGCCCCCATGGGTCCCGGTTCTGGACTGAACCGGGACTAATGGGCTGGCCCGGCCTGGACCATTGCCCCCTTTTCTACTAGTGATACTACGGGAAACGAGTATTTCATTAATCTCATTGGAGAAATAAAATTACAAGATCCAAAAAGTGTGCTCCGTGGCCTAATAGCTCGGCCAGGCTGACGGTGGCGATTGCGGTCTCCTAAATCCCGGGGCCTCAGAAGGCTCCCAGTTAATTACTCCCGCGGGTTGGTCCGTGAGATACCTCAGATTAAGTTGTGTGGTCGTCTTCCTCATCTTCGCTTCGCGTTCTCGATGCATGTTGATGATGGTGTGTGTGGTCAGCGACAGAGCCCGTGACCTCGTCGGTACACGCGCCGCAAGTAGCGTGGCTTAGCAGTGGTCGCGCCCGCCCTCGCCGTCGTACCTCGTCGGCAATGTTGAGGATATCACTTATCGTTATCGTTTCTGTCAGCTAAGGATTAGAGATTAATCGGAAATCGGCCTATTAATCGATTTTATTAGTCGACTATTAATCGGATACTTTTTTTGCAAATACTAGGTTCCGAACACTAAAATAGGCTATATTCAACACGAAAACAATATTTGGCAGAAGTGTTACCTTGATTTCTATCATTTGAATCCTCGTATAATGGCAAACAAAATAAGACAATAGTACATATTTCGTAACAAGGTCCACAAAACATAATTAATCATAGTTTTGTGCAAATATCATGCTATGAATAGGTCTAATTTATGGTAGATTCCCGATAAATCGCTTGTCAGGATGATAAATCGGTCCAAAAAATAAACGGCAAAGATAAGGCATAATATTATCGGTCACCCCCCCCCCCCCCCCCCCCGATTAGCGATAAAATCGGAAGATTAATCGGTGAATCGGAAGATTTCTTGAACAATGCTCGTCGGTCTTTGCGATGGTCTACCAGTTGGTGTTGGGGTAGCAAGGGACGCGCTCGGCTCAGACTTCTCAACGACCGGTTGCTTCATTGGGGTGTTCAAGGGGCTACATCTTGCGGGAGTAATGGATTGGGGAGACCGACGTCAGTGTAAAATAACACACGCTCACATTGGCATGGACGGGGTGATTGGAACCTCGTCTCGCCTAGACGACGAGCATTCTGCGGTCCGCCAAGACAAAGGGTGCTGCCTCATAGGGCCGTGGAAAGGTGGCGGCTTAGAGACCGCGTCGCCTTGGGCTGGTGCTACACCAAAGAGCGACATGTACATCAACGACACCATGGACCTGTCCGCCGTGTTGGTGCGGCAAACTTGACTAGATGGCAACTCAATTACAATCCGTTTTGTGAAGGACACCGCGTGGAGAGCCCGTGGAGAGAAGGCGTCGTAGAGGGCCGCGTTGCCTTGGGTGGGTGCTACAACGAAAGGTGACCTGTACGCCGGCGACGCCGTGGACGTGTACGTTGGGACATGTACACCGAGGACCGTGCCTATATAAAAGAAAAACTTCCTACTTGCAGCTTGTCACTGTACTGCTTCTAGTGAACTAGTACTAGCAGCCATGGGTATGAGTACGGGTCCTTCCAAGAGCGGCAGCAAGAATAACAATTGTGTGCTGTTTCTCGTGCTGGTGGGGCTTCTCCAAGCGGCGGCTGCGAAGGGAGAGATGACGAGTGCACACTGCACAGAGTATTGCAAAAGATTTGAAGTATCTTCATTGCGTGGCGGACTGTCGACATCCTGCAAGAGGATCTATGGCTTCCAAGGAAGGTCGGAATGCTGGGTGGCCCTCCACCGTTAGTACCACTACGCATCCTGAGGGCGAGGAAGCGTCAATTAAACCTGCAAGTACTCCTGTGTTACCGAAAACGGCTTGCGCCCCGCTATATTAATATAGCAAACACCTAACACAGCCAGAAGTTCGTCGCTGGAGCAAACAGCACAATCAAGCTCAAAAAAAAAACAAGAGAAAAGCAAGAGAAAGAAATGCCGGCAGCACCGGATGAACGAAAGATGAAGCATCCCGCAACCGCTGCGCCCACCGGAAACAACCACCACGCTCCCATGCTATCGAGTCGCCGCGAACCAAGCAACACCTTCACACTAGTAGAAAACAGGGCTTTCGTTCAGGCCAGTTTAGCCCATTAGTCCCGGTTCAATCCAGAACCGGGACCAATGGAGCTATTTTCCTCGGTTCGTGAGCCTAGGGGGCCGGCCGGGCCACGTGGGCCATTGGTCCCGGTTCGTCCGGACCTTTTGGTCCCGTTTGGTGGGACGAACCGGGACCAATGGGCCTCGCTCCTGGCCCACCACCTTTAGTCCCGGTTGGTGGCTTGAACCGGGAAAAAAGGCTGCCCTTTAGTCTCGGTTCATGCCACCAACCGGGACTAAAGGGTTGGTCCTCGTTGCGGTCAGAGTTTAGTCCCACCTCGTTGAGGAACGAGAAGCAGCAGCTCACAGCAAACGACCTGCCGAAGCTTCCCCCGAAGCTACCCCGCCATCTCAGCGGAGAAGCAGCGTGGCTTCCACCGAGCTGCTTCAGCCAGAGCAGCATGCCTTGACCGCTCCTGCCAGCTATCCTGTGGATGTTATCACAGATGCTGAAAATTGCCACCTTATGGCGCAATGGAGCAATTTGAAGGTCAAGGCGGCTGTTGGCTCTGTTTATCCTACTAAACCCGACTCAACTTTTCACTGCCGGCTGATTCCAGAAGGATATGCTAAGGTGATGGTCGATGAAATAACGGAGGGATTTGAGGACCTCCGGCTTGACCACCCTACCGGTGAAGGGGAGTATCGGCTGGGTTCTGCTCTGAAGACTCCATGCCTGTGGCGGAAGGATCTCATCAACCTTCCGAACTGGACGCCTCCGCCTCCTCCTCCTTCTCCGGCGAGTCAGGGCACTCCGCCTCCTCCACCGCCTCCTCCTCCGGCGAGTGACGATCAGGGCACTCGGCCGGCTCCTTCTCCGGCGCGTGGCGGCTCTCCGCCTCCTTCTCCGCCTGCACCGGTGCGCCCGAGCAGCCAGCCTCCTCCTTCTCCGCCTCGTCAGCAAGGGCGGAAGAGACCCGCCGCCGCTCCGGCTGCTCCGGCGCGTCGTAGTCCTTCTCCTCCGCCTCGTAAGCAAGGAAAGAAGACATCCGCTCCGTCTGCTCTGCCGGCGTCTAGCAGTACAGCCAAAGGCGGGAGGAGATACAGATTCGGTCCTTCTCTGAAGACTCCAGAGAAGTTACCGTACGAGAGGAGCGAGGAGGAAAACACGAAGATCGCGCAGACCGAAGTGGATGACTGGTTTCAAGGGTTGAAAGCAAAGAGACATCCACCTCCGGAGGAGAAGGTAGATCCGTGAAAGCGAACGCACTCTAGCTGCCCCGACAAAACCACCCAAGTCTCCGCCGAAAGGCAACTATGAGCGCATTATTGGAAAGGCATTTGCCGAGCGGAGAGGTCGGGAAGTACTGTCAGTGATCAAAGGATAAAGAACGACGAGCTGGGAAACAAATTGCCCAGCTCGGCGAACAAGCCGGCAATCGTGCCCCCGCTCAAGGTGCCTGCTAGCGACATCGTCGATCCGAGGATGGTGCCGGTTATGGCAATCCTGCAGATTACCTGCCCGACGATGTACATTATGATTTCTTGGAGGTGCAGATACAAAGATACGATACGGAAGCCTCTCGTCAAAGATGAAAGTTCTCTATCAACGATGATGCGAAGATTGCATGGTTGGTACATGAAAACCTGCAAAGAGTCTGAGGGGAGGAGTACTTTGTATGTGAGAGTTAAAAAGGAGCATGACCTCCTTGGAATTGAACTGTTGCCTATTCCATTTGAGGAGTTCTATCAGTTTTTCAATCAATTGGCCCTCGATAAAGCAACGGTCACCTGCTACTGTCTGTAAGTAGTACTACTTCTGTCATTAAGTCTCTCTATATAACTCAGCCCTTTCATTGCATGTATTTATAATTATCCTCACTATATTATGCAGATTGAAGATCGCCGAATTGAAGAAAAGACAAGTGGGTGATATTGGGTTCATTAACACATATCTCATAGATGCAACTGAGGTTAAATTTCGTGCCGAAGATACCGAGGCCAACTTGCTACAATCGTTGGTAATAAATGAACACAAAGATATAATACTCTTTCCTTACAACTTCAAGTGAGTGTTACTGTTTTGTGGCATATTCGGTTTCCTTATTAGTCCAGGTTATAGTAATGTAATATTGATGAGTTATGCATGTGTGCGCAGCTACCACTATATTCTCCTAGAGATTAAGCTTGAGAAGGGAGTAGTAACTGCCTTAGACTCCAAGCGAAAAGATCCCAAGGAGTATGCGGACATGACTGAAATGCTCAAGAAGTAAGTTAAATCGATAATTATCCACCATATCAGCAACTTTGTTCATTTCTGATATCAAGTAACTGTTTTCTTTGTATGGCAGGGCTTGGAGAAAATTCACCAAAAAAGCTCCGGGACTACCGAAGAAGCTACAATTTAGACACCCGAAAGTAAGTACTGTATAGTAGCATATTCCACGCGCATCTCCTAGTGATTCAAGCGCTAGTTTCATCAATACCATTTAGCATGCTTGCTAATTATTAGTTTGATTGACCTCTGTTTCTTGTAAAGTGGTTGTGGCAGGAACAAGGGAATGATTTCTGTGGATACTACGCTTTGCAGTCCATCCGCCCCACGACCTGTGAGAGGGCTACTCCGACAAACAATATGAAGTGCGTAAATAAAAATATTCACAATTTTATTTTATTACCATCATTTGTGTTGAGTTTCATTCATTCATATATATATATATATATATATATATATATATATATATATATATATATATATATATATATATATATATATATATATATATATATATTGACCCTTTCTTAAAATTAGATGTTTCGGAAGCGGGATGAACTCCTAGCACCAGATCGCATGCGAGCAATTCAAGAGGAATTGGCGGCATTCTTTCTTGACCACGTGATCGCTGAAGACGGAGAATACTATATGGACCACACGCGTCCGTATTGTAAAAGATAATTATTGTATATATGTAGCCGGTAGTGTCGGATAGATATACGAGGACTTGTTGTTCGACCAATCTCTCGGAGAAGGAGAGGTGGTCGATATCACTTCTCTATGTATGCATATATGTTCATGACGATCTTCTGTTTGCTTAATTACTAGCTAGCTAGCGTGTCTAGCTAGTCCTCTCTATACGTATGTATAGTACGTAGCGTCGACCAAGCACGGACAAAAGAGAGGACACTTTTCTCTATTAATTAGCTAGCTATAGCACAATATATGAAACACCTAAATTAACCCCCAAAACCCCCAAACCCCACCCCCTTTTCAAAAAAAACCACAGCCATAGAAATGTTGACGCGTGGATGCCTATTGGTCCCGGTTGGTGCCACCAACCGGACCAAAGGCCCTCCTGCTCGGGCTCAGTGGACAGGCCACGTGGAGGCCCATCAGTCCCGTTCGATTGAACCGGGACTAAAGGGCCAGGTAGAGTATCGACCCTTTAGTCCCGGTTCATGAACCGGGACTAAAGGCCCTCACCAACCGGGTCAATAGGCCCCTTTTCTACTAGTGTCAAGAAGGACTGCGACGATGACGACGCTGCTGCGCGGACGAGTCCTAGGATTTCTCCCGGTACACGGAGGGAAGCGGGCGAGAGGTACTCCCGACGCCCTTCAAGAAGGTTGATGGTGCCCGCAGGGGTCACCGTGTCGGTGCCGGGCGGACCCGAGAGGGATTTCGCCCTACCCCTCATACCCACAACCCAGGACCAACCGCGGCTCCACCGCACCAACCGCCCACCAACCTGTGCCACCACAGTCACGAGGACACCACCGTTGCCGCTTCACTACAGACGCTGCGAGGCCGGCTGAACCAAACGAGACCACCGCCGATAGGGACCGGGAGCACCACAGCCACGTGGGAGGGGACAACCTCCACTGGCACAAGCCGTAGCAAAACGGACGCAGGCGCGAGAGCACGCCGGACCCCCTGCCCAGCCGGGCCCAGATCGGGTCCGTTAAGCGCCTGCCGCCGCGCTGCAGCCGACGCAGCGCAGAACCGCCAATCCCAACGACCGCAGCCCGCCAGCCCAGCCGGAGGAGACCCGCCGAAGGCCAGACCAACCCGCCCTTACCCAGATCGGGCCCAAAAGGGCCCAGATATGGGCCTGCAGGGCTCCGCCGGCCAACCCCCGCCGCCAGCCGCCACCGCCGCATCTGTGCCCGATTTACACCAGAGCACCGCCCGCCGAGGTGCACTGTCGCAGGAAACCGCCGGCCGAGCCGGGGAACCGCGAGGGGGAGAGGAAGAGGGCCGCCATCGCCGGCCTCGCCACGGAGCTGCGCGGGCAACGCCCGGCCACGCCAGCCGGCGGCAGCGGCGGGAGGAAGGGTAGGAGGTTGGGGCTGGGAGGCGAGGAGAGGGAGGGCCGCCCCGGCCGCCCCGCTCGGGAATACGGGGAGGAGGTCGGTTTTACTCCTGCATTACAAATTTACACTTCGTATTTGCTTTTCTTCGTCTAATTTTCGAATATCTCAGGCAAAGCTGACCTCCCACCAAGACAACAGTAAGAGGAAGGGACACTACAAAGCTATGACATCAAGGGGAGCACAAGAGAAAGAGAATAAATAGCTTGTCATGACTGTGGCGGTAGCTGAATGGGATGAGAAGAACCTAAAGGGACCCGACTGCTACTTTTATTGCGAGCTTTTCGATGACACACTCGGCTGCTACCATGACTGCGACCGTCAGGCCTGATCAGCGCTGCAGGAGAACAAGAGGTTGAAGGAGGAGATCCAAAGCTTCGCACGTCCTTGAGCCAGCCAAAACGATTGCTATCTCAAATACGTTGATAATTTCAAGTTTGTGTTTTGAGTAGTCATCTCCTAGTGTAGCTAGCTCGTAGTACTAGTACTAGCCAGGTTATCAAATAAGCCACCACAGACCGTGTCGTACGATGAACTATGTGCCATCTCGCTTGTTTATTTATTTGCTTTGTAATCGCAAATATGTAACAGAGTGAAATCTTTATCTTTGTCTTTACCTAATATTAAAAGGAGGATTGTTTCTCCAGTTTTTTTCGTTTACGGTGAGACCCAGATAATTTTCGTACGTCGCAAGTGATTCCTCGTGCGGGCGATTTCTCGTTCTCCAGGTTCATTTCTGTCCAAAAAAAAAACACGAGGCACAGAGCCACAATGGGCCGGCCCATTAGTGTACCAACAGTCCGCGCCAGCAAAAAAATTCAAAGAAAAATAGGAATGCCACGAGGTATCGAACCCAATAGCTAACGCTAAAGCTCTCAGAATCCTAGCCAGTAGACATCACCGAGGGCGGCAAGGGCGAAGCTGGCTGAGGCAATGGGGAAGTTAGACATCACCGAGGAGGAAGCGACACCGCTGATAGTGGATGATCTAGAGGAAGGGGAGCAGGAAAAGTGGATTTTGGCGGGTAAGGTCCTTCATCAAAACATTCTCCACATCTAGACGATCACCAATGCTCTCCGTCCGGCCTGGGGCAATCCTAAGGGTTTGGTCTTCCGATCTGTGGGAGACAACACTTTTGTGGCAGATTTTGCCACGCAGAAGGACATGGATCGTGTTTCGGAGGGTTCACCGTGGCATGTCAGCAAACATGCAATGATACTGTCAGAGTTTGATGATTGTATGCGACCCTCGAAATAGAAATTTGACAAGCTGCAATTATGGGCTAGAGTAATGAATTTACTCTTTAATCTTCGAGATGATAAGTGGAGTGTTGCATTTGCAGGTCAAATAGATAAAAAGTCCACGCAAATCAAGTTTGATCATACAACATGGTACCTTAGGGATAGGGTCACTATGGAGGTGGACGAGCCCCTGAGGAGGTGGATTCTGATTGAATCCAAGAGGAGGAAGTGCATGGATCCTTCAGGAATGGTTTGGGAGCTCCAGACGAAAGGAGGAAAAATGCTTCAGGAGAAGAATAATGGTAATCTGAATAAACGTAAAGGGGGACCCCAGGTGCAGAAACAAGTGTATAGGAACGTTGAATTACCGATGCTCGCTAAAAGCAGACACACACTAAAGAATGTGATACAAACAGTATGCTTATTCCAGGTGGAGTCCAGGAGGCGAGGGGGGAGTTGGAACATGATCTTGTGCGAGAACCAAAGAAGAAGAAATCGACACAGTATAATTCAAAAACATCGGCAGAGGCTGCGATGCATCCCTGCCGGAGCCAATGAGTTGTTGGAGCTGGAACAGCCGCGGGCTTGGGAACCCGGATGCAGTTCGTGAGCTTCGCAACATAGTTAAGCAAGAAGTGCCAAGTCTCCTCTTTCTGATGGAGACGAAGATTTCGGCAAAACGAGTGGAAAGTCTGCAGAATTTGTTGGGTTTTGCGAGTTGTTTTTCAGTGAACAACAATGGGCTAAGTGGTGGAATCGGTATGTTTTGGTCGGCCAATGTTGAGGTGGAACTGAAAAATTATAGCTAAGCACATATCGATGTGACGGTTAAGTATAAGTCTCGAAACTCGTCTGAGTGGAGAGTGACTGGGTTTGATGGGGCTCCAAGGGTAGAAGATAGATGCCAAAGTTGGAGGTTCCTTGTACACTCTTCGAAATTCAACACGGAGCATGACTATGTGTTGGGGATTTCAATGAAACAATGTTTGCATCTGAACACTTCTCCCGTGCTGCACGTCCGGAATGGCAAATGAGAGCGTTCAGAGAGGCACTGGATGATTGCTCACTCCATGATCTTGGCTGGTCGGGAGTGGAACACACATGGTATAATAGGCAAGGCGGCGAGTCAAATGTCAAAGCTAGACTTGATAGAGGTGTCGGCAAGCTCCATCTTACCCAGCTATTCCCGCACACTTTGGTTCGTCACATCAGTACAACGAAGTCAGATCATTGCTTTACTTTGGTCGACTTGCGAGACAGTGTGACGGAACCGCGAGAAGGAAAGACGAGGCAGTTCAGATACGAGGATGTATGGAAAACCCATTCAGAGTACGATCTTCTTGTGTTCAAGGAGTGGCGTGCAGGAGCTGGCCAGAACGGGTTGGACGGTGTTATGAATGCCCGGAGTTGCATGCAAACAAAGTTGTCTACATGGGGGGCGAAAGAGTTTGGGTGTCTTACTCGCAGACTTCGAAAACTTCGGGACAAGCTTGATCGACTTCGACGCCGGCCAGCCAGGCTTGGACCAACCGAGGAAGAACATTCTGTCACCAAGCTACTCCGGGAGGCACTCCGGCAATAAGAGATTTGGATAAGACAGAGATCAAGGGCCCCTTGGCTGCGAGATGGTGACCGTAACACCGGTTATTTCTATGCCCAAGCGGCACAACAGAAGCGGATGAATAAGATAGATAAATTGGAAAGGGTGGTTGGCTCCATATGTCAAACGCCGGACGAGAACTATACAGAAGTCCATGGTTTTTACCAAGCGTTATACACAAGTCAGGGGTTTAAGCCGATGGACAAGATATTGGCTTTTGTTCCTCCCAAGGTGACTGACCAAATGAATGTGGAACTTGACAAACCGTTTACAACGGAGGAGGTTAGGATAGCGCTATTTCAGATGGCACCGTCCAAGGCACCGGGAGTGGACGGCTTTACGGCGGGATTCTTTCAGCGGCATTGGTCATTGCTCAAAGATGATATAATCCCAGCTGTCCTAGTTTTTTTGAATGGGGGTTCACTACCTGAGGGGTTGAATGACACATCAATCATGCTGATTCCAAAGGTCTGATACCCACAGCACATCGCTCAATATAGTCTCATATCATTATGTTTTGTTCTATACAAGATTGCTTCTAAGTGCATATCCAACATAGCTAGATGTTTCATGGGTGAGATCATTAGTGCACAACAGAGTGCATTCGTGCCCGGACGCCTCATCACCGATAATGTTTTGATTGCTTATGAAAGTGTTCATGCAATGCGACGTCGGAAGAAAGGTAAAAACTGTGTCTGTGTAGTTAAATTGGATATGATGAAGGCGTATGACCGGGTTGAGTGGCATTTTTTGGAGGCAATTATGCTGAGATTGGGGTTTAGCTCCAAGTTTGTCAGGCTGGTCATGAAGTGTGTAACTTCGGTAAGATTTACAATCCGGGTGAATGGGCAACTCCTACTGTTTTTTACACCATAAGAGGACTCCGACAGGGAGATCCCAGCTACCCGTTCTTGTTTCTTCTCTATGCACAAGGCTTCACATCACTCCTCAATTTCTTTGGGGTTGTCAATGTGGACACACGAATACGTGTTAGCCCTCTTTCTCCTTGGGTCAATCACTTGCTCTTTGCTGATGATATTTAGATATTTTTAAAGGCAAATGTGGCGAGTGCACTCAGGCTAAATGAGGTGTGAGGATTTATGGTGACTGCTCGGGACAGTGTGTTAATCGCGACAAAAGCTCCGTTTACTTCAGTCCGTATACACCTGGTACCACTCGGCAGGAGCTAAAATCAGTGTTGGGTATTTCAGTGGAGGCTTTCAATGAGCGCTACTTGGGACTCCCAACTGCTACTGGATGTATCACCGGCGGAACTCTTGAATACCTCGGTGAGCGAATTATAAGCAAACTACAAGGAGGTATTGAACGGCTTATCTCACGTGCAGGGAGGGAGGTTCACCTTAAGGCTGTTGCACATGCAATCCCATCCTCTTCGATGAGCTGTTTCAAGTTCATGAAGAAGATTTGCAAAGGTTTTTCTTGAAAAATGGCTCGGTACTGGTGGAGCATCTCAGTGGATCGCAGGGTCATTACACTGGATCAATTGGGACTCACTGGCCAAGCCAAAGATTGCGGGTGGGATGGGGTTCTGAAAATTGAAACTGTTTAATCTGGCTCTTCTTGGGAAGCAGGGGTGGATGCTAATATTGAACACAGAGTCCCTATGCGCACGTGTCTTAAAAGGAAAATACTTCCCCACAAGTGAGTTCATGGCCACTACAATTCCTAAACATGCTTCAGCCACTTGGAGGGCAATAGTTGCAGGGAGACCGGCCCTGAAGACCGGCTTGGTTAAAAGGATTCGAGATGGCTCGTCCGTATCCACTTGGCATGATAGCTGTATTCCAAGTCTCCTCCCGCTTCATCCGTCAGCCCAAATCGGAAAAACCAACATTCCTTATGTGGCAAACCTGATTGACGCTCAAACGGGCTCATGAAAGATTGAGTTGGTGAAACAAGACTTTATAGCCCCAGATGCCGATGCTATTTGAAACATCCCTTTGGGTGTTGGAGGAGGGGCTGATTCATGGGCTTGGGCTGCTGAAATGTCTGGGAACTACACTGTAAAATCCGCATACCGCGCTCTGGTGACCCATACCGAGCATTCAACTATAGGGGAAGGTGACTGAAACTTCAGAGAATCAGAAACAGTGCTGGTCTAGACTTTGGAAGCTCAAGGTTGTGCCAAAAGTACGTGTGTTTTGGTGGCGAGTGCTACGGAAAATCTTACCTGTCGAAAGCACTCTGAAGAGCAGACACATAGCTGAACTGGCACGTTGTTAAGTCTGCCTTGATGCAGACAAAGACTTGCATCATGCATTGATAAAATGTACACATGCAAAGATGTTCTGGAGAGAGGCGAGGGAGTGGCTCAACATCAAGCTTTCGGAGCTTCATGCAACAACTTGGTCTCAGGATATTTTGTGTGATTCCAGATTTGATGAAGCAGACCGCGCAAAAATTATTACGGTAATGTGGGAGATCTGGACGTCCAGAAACAACATTACTCATGACAAACAAAGTTTGGATCCACTGGTGACAGTGAAGAAAACTAAAGAAGCTATGGAGACTCTGGAACTTCCTAGGGACCAAGCTAGGATCTTGCCTGGGCATGGTTGGCAACCTGCTGAGGATGACTGCATTAAGATTAATGTTGATGCAGGTATATCAACGGAAGCTAGGCCTGCAGGAGTGGGAGGAGTTGCTCGACCATCTACTACCAACCTCGGAGCCTTGTGAAAGCCGGTCAATGGCGTCACTGACTCGCTTGTTGCAGAGGCTCTTGCTCTCCGTGAAGGTGTGGTCTTCGCAATGCTTCATGGCTTTGAGCGAGTACAAATGGAGGCTGACAGTCAAGACGTGGTCGATCTCTGGAACTCACGCCGTTCTTCTTGCTCATTGATAGCGCTAGTGCTTTTTGATATTGAAGGGTTAGCGGATAATTTTTCCTCTTTTAGTATTCATCGTGTTAAGAGGCATTCTAATGTCCCTACCCACCTGTGTACCAAGAATGCTTGCACACTGAAGGTGGCGGATTGTTGGATGTACTCTCCTCCCGGGTTTCTCGTGACTAGCCTTATGGCGGACACTGCTGGAGCCCGTATGATTGAATAAGACCCTCCAGTTCCACGCAAAAAAAACCAGAATAGGCATCCTCTGTCGCACTCACCAACCATGCCTTCTGTTTGAACTAGTATCAGAATAAATACACCCACACGAGGCACAGAGCCACAATGGGCCGGCCCATTAGCGTACCAACAGTCCACGCCGTAAAAAAAATTCAATGAAAAATAGGAATGCCACGAGGTATCGAACCCAACAGCTAACACTAAAGCTCTCAGAATCCTAGCCAGTAGACATCACCGAGGGCAGCAAGGGCGAAGCTGGCTGAGGCAATGGGGAAATTAGATATCACCGAGGAGGAAGCGACACCGCTGATTGTGGATGATCTAGAGGAAGGGGAGCAGGAAAAGTGGATGTTGGCGGGTAAGGTCCTTCATCGAAACATTCTCCACATCTAGACGATCACCAAAACGCTCCGTCCGGCCTGGGGCAATCCAAAGGGTTTGGTCTTCCGATCTGTGGGAGACAACACTTTTGTGGCAAATTTTGCCACGCAGAAGGACATGGATCGTGTTTCAGAGGGTTTGCCGTGGCATGTCAGCAAACATGGAGTGATACTGTTAGAGTTTGATGACTGTATGCGACCCTCAAAACTGAAATTTGACAAGCTGCAATTATGGGCTAGAGTGATGAATTTAATCTTTAATCTTCGAGAGTATAAGTGGAGTGTTACGATTGCAGGTCGGATAGATAAAAAGGCCACGGAAATCAAGTTTGATCATACAGCATGGTACCTTAGGGCTAGGGGTCACTGTGGAGGTGGACGAACCCCTGAGGGCGTGGATTCTGATTGAATCCAAGAGGAGGAAGTGCATGGATCCTTCGGAAAAGGTTTGGGAGCTCCAGACGAAAGGAGGAAAAATACTTCAGGAGAAGAATGATGGAAATCTGACTAAACATAAAGGGGGACCCTAGGTGCAGAAACAAGTGTATAGGAGGGTTGAATTACCGATGCTCGCTAAAAGCCCACACACTAAAGGATGTGATACAAACAATATGCTTATTCCAGGTGGAGTCCAGGAGGCGAGGGTGGATTTGGAACATGATCTTTTGCGAGAACCAAAGAAGAATAAATCGACACCGTACAGTTCAGAAACATCATGAGATGATGCGATGTATCCCTGCCGGAGCCAATGAGTTGCTTGAGCTGGAACTGCCGCGGGCTTGGGAACCCGGAGGCAGTTCGTGAGCTTCGCAACATAGTGAAGCAAGACGTGCCCCGTCTCCTATTTCTGATGGAGACAAAGATTTCGGCAAAGCGAGTGGAAAGTCTGCAGAATCTGTTGGGTTTTGTGGGTTGCTTTGCAGTGAAAAACAATGGGCTAAGTGGTGGAATCAGTATGTTTTCGTTGGCTGATGTTTTGGTCGGCTGATGTTGAGGTCGATCTGACGGTTAAGTATAAGGCTTGAAACTCGTCTGAGTGGAGAGTGACAGGGTTTTATGGAGCTCCAAGGGTAGAAGATAGACGCCAAAGTTGGAGGTTCCTTCGTACACTCTTCGAAATTCAACACGGAGCATGCCTATGTTATGGGGATTAGAATGAAACAATGTTTGCATCTTTACACTTCTCCCATGCTGCACATCCGGAATGGCAAATGAGAGTGTTCAGAGAGGCACTGGATGATTGTTCACTCCTTGATCTTGGCTGGTCGGGAGTGGAACACACATGGGATAATGCGAAAGGCGGCGAGTCAAATGTTAAAGCTAGACTTGATAGAGGTGTTGGTAAGCTCCATCTTACCAAGCTATTCCTGCACACTTTGGTTCGTCACATCAGTTCACCGGAGTCAGATAATTGCTTTACTTTGGTCGACTTGCGAGACAGTGTGACGGAACCGCGAGAAGGAAAGACGAGGCAGTTCAGATACGAGGACGTATGGCAAACCCATTCGGAGTACGATCTTCTTGTGCTCAAGGAGTGGCTTGAAGGTGTTGGCCAGATCAGGTTGGAAGGTGTTATGAATGCCCTGAGTTGCATGCAAACAAAGTTGGCTACATGGGGGGTGAAAGAGTTTTAGTGTCTTACTTGGAGACTTCGTAAACTTCGGGAAAAGCTTGATCTACTTCGACGCCGGCCAGCCAAGCTTGGACCAACCGAGGAAGAACATGCTGTCACCAAGCAACTCCGGGAGGCACCCCGGCAAGAAGAGATTTGGATAAGACAAAGATCAAAGACCCCTTGGCTGCGAGATGGAGACCATAACACGGGTTATTTCTATGCCCAAGCAGCACAATGGAAGCGGATGAATAAGATAGAGAGATTGGAAAGGGCGGATGGCTCCATATGTCAAACGCCAGACGAGAACTATACAGAAATCCAAGCTTTTTACCAAGCGTTATACACAAGTCAGGGGTTTAAGCCGATGGACAAGCTATTGGCTTTTGTTCTTCCCAAGGTGACTGACCAAATGAATGTGGAACTTGACAAACCATTCACAGCGGAGGAGGTTAGTATAGCGCTATTTCAGATGGCACCGTCCAAGGCACCGGGAGTGGACGGCTTTACGGCGGGATTCTTTCAGCGGCATTGGTCATTGCTCGAAGATGATATAATCCCGGCTGTCCTTGTTTTTTTGAATGGGGGTACACTACCTGAGGGGTTGAATGACACATCAATCACGCTGATTCCAAAGGTCTGATACCCTCTGCGCATCGCTCAATATCATCCCATATCATTATGTTCTGTTCTATACAAGATTGCTTCTAGGTGCATTACCAACATAGCAATATGTTTCATGGGAGAGATCATTAGTGCACAACAGAGTGCATTCGTGCCCGGACGCCTCATCACTGATAACGTTTTGATTGCTTATGAAAGTGTTCATGCAATGCGACGTCGAAAGAAAGGTAAAAACTGTGTCCGTGCAGCTAAATTGGATATGATGAAGGCGTACGACCGGGTCGAGTGGCATTTTTTGGAGGCAATTATGTTGAGATTGGGGTTTAGCTCCAAGTTTGTCATGCTGGTCATGAAGTGTGTAACTTCAGCAAGATTTACAATCCAGGTGAATGGGTAACTCCTACCCTTTTTTACACAATAAGAGGACTCCGACAGGGAGATCCCAGCTCCAAGCTCATGTTTCTTCTCTGTGCACAAGGCTTCACATCACTCCTCAATTTATTTGGGGGTGTTAATGTGGACAGAGGAATACGTGTTAGCCCTCTTTCTCCTTGGGTCAGTCACTTGCTCTTTGTTGATGACATTTTGATATTTTTAAAGGCAGATGTTATTTTAGGGTTAAGACAGTAGGAAAGGCTCCTACTGCATATATATTAAATATAACAAAGGAACTGTTACATGGTAGTAATTACAAAGGTGGGTAGTGGGGTCAAGACCAAGATATATAGTCACTAAGTATTCTGAAGCATTTTTTGTAAATGGGAGGAGACAACATGTCTCTTATGCTCTAGCATTCTGTATTGGATGTTGCTAAAGTCACATTTGAATCGATTCGACCATGACTCCATGGAAGGCGCGAC
Source organism: Aegilops longissima (assembly GCA_021605205.1). Taxonomy (NCBI): domain Eukaryota; kingdom Viridiplantae; phylum Streptophyta; class Magnoliopsida; order Poales; family Poaceae; genus Aegilops; species Aegilops longissima. Next base: position 742,427,756 of record CM038679.1, read on the forward strand.
ATGTCTAAAGTAATTATTGTTGCGCTCCTTCCTGAGCCTCCAAGAAGCTACCATGAAGATTTCCATGATCATCTTGCCGGGGTGGTGTGTCTTCATTTGTTCAACAAGATCCAGCCTATTTCCAACAGAGGCCCAATTGATTTTCAATCGCTGCCAACAAACCTTACTGAAAGTGCAGTGGAAGAAGAGGTGTTCCACTGTTTCTTCAACGTGAAGACCACACAACAAGCAGTCAAGGTTGGAACCAATGTTGTAATGTCTCCGATTTAGCATGTTCCGCGTGTTGAGGCGATCAGACTAGAGGAACCAACCGAAGACCTTGATATTCGGGTTGCACTTGGTGTGCCAAAGCCAACGGAAAGCCACATGAGCAACCACATCTCGAAAGAAAAATTGGTAGTACGTGGCAGTCTTGAACACAGCAGAACCCCAATAGTAGGTCCAGATATCTTCACGGTCATCAAAAGTCACGTCTGTAACGTCAAGCTGCAGGAGCTTGAGCTCGTCGTGGGCTTGCATGGAAAGGGGAAGCTGAAAGGTTTCATGCAGGGTGGTGGCCGTCAAGAAGTCCCGGACCGACAAGTCTTCATCATGGGCGTATGAGAAAGCCCTCGGGTATTGATCAACATATATATCATGATTCCATTTGTCTTTCCAAAAAAGCGCTAAATGTTTCTCAGGCGCATTAAGATAGTGCACATTCCATCAAAGTACATTCCAATTGTGCAAAATCATCGAGGGAAATTAAAGTTCGGATAACTGGAGAGGGGAAAAACGAAACCCACCTACTCTTCAGACAGAGCCGCAGCAGTGAGCTCTTCGGCAGGAACCGCGCAAAGATTTGTACCAATGGCCTGCAAGGTGGAGATGGGTGTTGGTGCAGGCAGTGCTGGAGCTACATCGGCATCACTGGGGGGCAGCAGAAACGGGTGCACCCACAATAGCGTCTTCAGAGATCTCCACAGCAGAAGGGATGACTCGAGACTTGACCTTGGATTTGACAGGGTGTAAATTAGAAGCTTAAGTTACCTGGAAACCATCAAACTTTTTGCTTCTAGTGCTTCGACGCTGGGTAGCAGTGTCGATCGGAGCTAGCATCTTGCCTTTTCGCTGCTTCAAAGCATGTGTAGTTGTTCACAGAGAGCTCGATCCCTCATCAGCCAGCGGCAGAGAAGGCAACACAGGTTCAGAACTGGCAGGGTCGAACGGAGCAGAGTGGGTGAGCTGAACATCCAGGTGCATCTCATCGGAGCTGGTGATCTCCTCCATAGGTGCAGACGGCTCCGTAGTTATGAGCAGATGGGAGCAGTCACATGTTGCAAAGTCATAGGCATGGGAGCAGGCACATAAGTTGAGCTTGCCTGATCAGTAGAGAGCAGAGTATGAGCCTGAGAGATCTGAATGTTCCCACCCGAAAGTGACAGTTGCATCTCCACGTGAGCACACTCAGGACGGAAACTAAGACCCGATCTCCAAGGTCCAAAAGAAGCCACAAGAGGGCGTAGAGCAGAAAAGAGAGCCGCATTGAGCTGTTGGCGAGGGATTGGGTCATTCAGTAGGAGAGACATGAGCACATCACCTTGCGTAGACAGTCCAAAATGCAGACCCTGATGGTGAATTTCAACAGACACAGTGAGCGCATCATCGTGACTCTGAACCCCAGAAGCGTAAGGTTCATTGAGCACAATCAGATCAGCAGAATGAGCAAAGTCAGAATCATCACAACTCGTGATCGAGTAATGCCATGCCTGTAGTGCATTATCTGAGACATTGTTTTCAGGCACAATGCCATCTTGCACTTGCAGTCCCTGAGCCGCAAGCCAAGCCTGAAATTTCATGAGAAAAGGTGGCAGTTGAGGCAATGGTGGTGCTGGCGGTGCTGGCCATTCTCCCCATCCCACATGATCGTGGTTGTGCTGAGCTGCAGGGCCAACCAGCGCGCCATTGGGGGGTGCCGCGTTCTAAACAAGCCAATTGTGCACCTGTTGCTGATACAGCTGTTCCGCAGTAAGGTTGGGGCCAAACTGAGGATGTGGGTTACCGTCCGATGGCGGTGGTTCCTCTCCGGCCGGTAGCACCTCGGGAAGGAGCCTGTTCCAATCATTGCTCCGTAGGATTGCAATCTGGATAGTCCAGCGATCTCTTGCGCCTCCAAGCTGCCAAACCACAAAACTTTTGGGCACCAGACGCAGGTTCAGAACTCTTGCCTTAATCAGTATGAAGCGGCGGTCTTGGCGAGGATTGTACCAGGAGACAAGAGCACCAAAACCACCAAGAGACTTGTTTATGTAATAGTCGGCCTGACAATCATATGGAAATCCGAAATACATCAACCAAATCTCAGGCCCAAAAATGGTAGTACGGCGATTAAGCGATTCATGGTGTGGAACAAAAGTAATAAGCAGATCTTCGTCCTCAAGCTCTAATGGCGTGGCAACAGCAGTATCACGGATGAAAGAATCCACAAACCCAAAGATCCCGATTCCAAAAGGGTGATCACTTACTTCAGTGGTAAAAAGCTGGGCCTGTTGGAGCAAACCTTGGACATCCTGACGAACTGCAGCCCGACGATGGGCGGCGGAATGGCTAGATAGTCGTGGTTGAGCGGCGGAATGGGGCCAAACACCATCTCCCCGCGGACAACTCGATCGGCCGGCCTAGGCTCGACGGCGAAGTCCGGCGGCAGGAACGACACCGGGTTGAGGGGGTAGTTCGCCATGGCGGTGTTGCAGAGGGAGAGCGACTGAGGCGATGGATGTGACGGGTGTGACAGAGGTGGCAAATGGAAGATGCGAGGCGGTGGCGATTGAGGAAACCGAGCAGAAGCGGAAGCGTGCGGGGAATTTTTGGTATTATGAGGATATTAGGGGATCCATTTCCAATGCTGTAGGCACCGCTTCCGTCTATAAGATTGTGCCACATGTCCATAGTGTCTCTTAGAGTATAAAGTCTATTCGTATTGTAATCTATCTCTATTAGTCTAGTCTTGGAGCCCAAGCTTTGTAATCTATATAAACAGCCCTTGAGGCCCCAATCAATACAACAATTACTTCTCCAATATCTCAATCTATCATGGTATCGACACCTAGGTTTTCCAGACTGGTATGGCTCCGCCACCCGTGCCGCCGCCCGGCCGATTCGCCCCTCTTCTCCATGGCCGAGTTCCGAGCCGCGCCCATCCCCACGCCTTCCTCTACAACTACCCAAACACCTCCCCCAAACCCGTCATCCATCGCCTCCCGCCACCAGCTCCGTCGCCATGGCCTCCTCAAGATGATCCTTGACTGGCCTCGCCCAGGCTTGGTCGATGCCTTGGTCGGCCCCTCGCCGTATGGTGCCCCTCCTGCGACACGGCACGTGAGCCCCGGTCTTCGCCCAGCCACCGGCTCTCCGGGACTCCTTGGACCCAGGCCGCTGGCGCACGTCTACACCGCCACTCCCAATCGCATACTACCCATCTGCTATCCCCTACGTCAACATGCAAGCTCCTGGCCCCTCTGCTCCTCCCCAACAGCCGGCTTGGGACCAAGCCGCCTTCATCAACGCCATGAACAATTTTGTCCTCAACGATGCAGGTACGGATTGGATTTTCGATTCTGGTGCATCAATGCATATGTCTTCAAATATGAATTTATTGTCAGCTTGTTTTCCTTCTGCTTTTTCCACTATCACCATTGGCGATGGCGCCACCATCCCTGCTTCATGCACCGGTCACTCTTACATCCCTTCCTCTCATGCCAATTTTCTTCTCCGCAATATTCTTGTGGTTCCTTCCATCATCAAAAATCTTATTTCTGTTAGACAATTTTGCATTGACAACAAAGTTATCCTGGCCTTTGACCCTTTTGGTTTGTCTGTGAAGAATCTGACAACGGGGGCGGTCCTCGCTCGGTACAATAGCACGGGCGATCTTTATGCTCTTCATGGCGCCCCACATCCACCCTCGTGCCATGCTCGCATCCGTTGATCTATGGCATCGCCGCCGGTCATCCCAGCAAAAACACTTTGACGCCTTTACTCCAAGAATTTTGTATCCCTAGTTCTAGCAGTCCCCATAATCCTCTCTCTGTAATACATGTCAATGCGGCAAACATGTTAGATTACCTTTTGGAACCTCTACTACCATTAGTACTTTTCCTTTTGAGTTACTTCACTGTGATTTATGGACCTCCCAGTCCCTAGTGTTTCTGGTTATAAATATTATCTTGTGATCTTGGATGATTATTCTCACTATACTTGGACCTTTCCTCTCCGCTAAATCTGAAGTACCTGCAATCTTTCTCAATTTTGACAATATGTAATCACACACTTTGGCTTGCCAATTCGATTTATTCAATGTGATAACGGTCGTGAATTTGATAACACCCAAAACCGCACCTTCTTTCTCTCCCAAGGCATTCTTCTTCGCTTTTCATGCCCTTATACATCTTCTCAAAATGGTAAAGCTGAACGCTGTCTTCGCTCTATTAATGATGTTCTTCGACATTGCTTTTACAAGCCTCTCTTCCTTCCCGCTTTTGGTTGAAGCCCTTCGCACCGCCACACTCCTTCTTAATATTCACCAACTAAAACTTGCCCTCTTTATTCGCCTTTCCAATCTCTTTTTCTCCCACCTCGACTATTCTTTTCTGCGTGTTTTTGGCTGTCTATGCTTTCCCAACATCGCCTCTACCGCCTCCAACAAACAAGAACCACGCCACTACCTTGCATTCACCTTGGTCTTTCTAATGATCACAAAGGATATCGTTGTTTCAACCATCTTCTGGTCGATAATTCTCTCGTCATGTCACATTCGATGAAAATACTTTTCCTTTTTCTGTCACTACAACCACAACACCAATTCCACCACAATCCGCCACCACCAAAACCCCTTCCCTAGTTCGCCTTAGGTCATCTCTGCTGCCATGGAATCTTGTTCCGCCTCTCAGCCGGAATCGCCCAACGTTAGCCACCCTCCTGCCCGTCCCCCACCTCTCCCAGAATCGCATCCTCTACCCCAGCCGCTCTTTCCTCACCACATCCTACCACGGCAACCCCTCGACACCCACCACCTCTGATTCTTCTTCCTCACCGTCCTCTTCAACCGAAAACCCACTGCCACCCAATGTCGTTTTATACCACCGCCACCAATGATCATGTCATGTGCACCCGTGGAAAACGAGGATTTCTTCTCCCCACCAAACGTCTCAATCTTACTGCCACCCCAACCATCTCTTCTATTCCAACCAGTTATAAGCGAGCTCTTCTTGACCCTCTCTGGCTTTCTGCTATGCGCGATGAATTTGAAGCTCTTCAGCAAAATAATACATGGACTCTTGTTCCCAAACCTCCTGGTGTTAACATTGTTTCTGGCAAATGGGTTTTTTGTCATAAATTTCATTCGATGGCACTCTCGCTCGTTACAAAGCTCGTTGGGTGTGTCGTGGTTTCTCCCAAAGAGCCTGGTATTGACTTTGATGAGACTTTTCTCCTGTTGTTAAACCAAGCACTATTCGTGTTGTTCTTAGTCTTGTTGTTTCCTCTTCTTGGCCTATTCATCAACTTGATGTTAAAAATGCTTTTCTTCATGGCACTCTCAATGAAACTTTTTATTGTCAGCAACCCTCTGGTTTTGAGAATCCCTCATCTCCAAATTTTGTTTGTCTCCTCAACAAATCTCTTTATGGCCTTAAACAAGCTCCTCGTGCATGGTTTCAATGCTTTGCTACTTTTATTCAAACCATAGGTTTTATTCCCTCCAAATCCGATTCTTCTCTCTTTGTTTATCAGTCTTCTACTCACACTGCCTACCTCTTGCTTTATGTTGATGATATCATTCTCACGGCTAGTTCTGATTCTTTTCTTCAACATACCATCTCTTCTCTCAATCGGGAGTTTTCCATGACTGATTTTGGTCCTCTTCATCATTTTCTAGGTATTCATGTTTCTCGCACAAAATCTTCCTCTTTCTTTCTCAACGGTCATACATTTTGACTTGGTTTCTCGCTCGTATGTCTGATTGCCAACCTTCGTACTCCAGCCGACGCCGGTGCTAAACTGTCGGCTGATGGTGATCCTCTTCTGATCCTACTTTATATCGTAGCATCACTGGCGCTCTTCAATATGCCACTCTTACTCGTCCTGAAATCTCCTATTCAGTTCAGCAAGCCTGTCTCTTTATGCATGATCCTCGTGCTCCTCATCCGCTCATGTCGACGATTCTCCGCTATTTAAAAGGCACTCTTGATCACGGTCTCCTTATTAATTCTTCTTCACCTACAAGCTTGACAGTTTATTCTGATGCATACTAGGCAGGTTGTCCAGATACTCGACGATCTACATCCGGATTTTGTGTTTATTTGGGTGATAATCTTGTTTCTTGGTGTTCTAAAAGGCAGGTAACAGTTTCCAGGTCTTCTGCTGAGGCTGAGTATAGGGCAGTTGCTCACGATGTGGCCGAGGCGGTGTGGCTACGGCAGCTTCTCGTTGAACTTCATCGTCCGCTCCCACGTGCTACCATTGTTTACTGTGATAACATCTCTGCAGTATACATGGCTTCCAATCCAGTTCAACATCGTCGCACAAAGCACATTGAGATTGACATTCACTTTGTTCGTGAAAAGGTGGCTCTTGGCGAGGTTCGCGTTCTTCATGTTCCTACAAGTGCCCAATTTGCTGACATTTTTACCAAAGGACTCCCGACTGCATCGTTCACCGACATACGCTCCAGTCTCAACATTGTTTCACCTAACGTTGAGACTGCGGGGGGATCTTAGAGTATAAAGTCTATTCGTATTGTAATCTATCTCTATTAGTCTAGTCTTGGAGCCCAAGCTTTGTAATCTATATAAACAGCCCTTGAGGCCCCAATCAATACAACAATTACTTCTTCAATATTTCAATCTATCAGTGTCCACAAGCCTCACATCGAACGAACGATTTCCTCTTAGATTTTTTTTGGTCAAAACAGTGGCAGAAGGAAAGCGAGAAGGATTGAGCATGGGCGGTCAGCTGCCATATTTGGTCCAATATGCTTTAGAGGAATTCGTGTCGGGCAATTGCTTGCCTTGTGATCAGGAGTAGAGCAATTAATACAAATCACCCTAGCATGGCAATGAATCTTCTGGTGCCCCCGTTGTAAGCAGCGTGCACATAGAACAACCCAATTAGTATCAATCAGTTCACTCTCATCCTCAGAATATCTAGCCTGGGCCCAATCCACCTTGTAATGGGCCGACAGACGAGGCGGCCATTGAGAATGGGTTGGGGCGTATTTGAAGGCCGAAGTGAGAAAACATTATGGCGGGAGAGGATAAGGCACGTTAAGGGGGCAATTAAAGCTGCCCAAACGGAGACACTCTGGATCATCAGTACCCTCAGATTGCGCTTGCCCGATATATTTCTCAATTAATGATATTGATGATGATTCCACAATAACCGGGGTCACATTGTCAGCTACCAAAAAAGATCCAAATTGAATTTGAATTCCATGACTGTTCATCGGGCAGGATGAGGACGAACCCTCATGAGCATGCTTGTTGGAGAAAACCATATGATCAATAGGTTTCACAGAAAATTTTCTTAGCTCCAGCATGGAAGAGGCATTCGCCGAAGGCCCTGACTTCAAAAACCCCAAATCGGATTTAATATCCAAGGGATGTCTAGCAGATATCTCCGTTAATTCTTCATCCGCATGCAAACTCAAAGTAGACGAAGGAGCACGATTGAAACGGCCGTTGAACAAATGAAAATGGCAAATGAAATCCGGCCAAATGCGGTCCTTAAGACCGTAGATAAAATGTCCTACTTTGTTGTTGGCCACCGAGAAACGAAAACCTCGTGGATTGATCTTGAGCACTTTGAAGCCCACACTAAAAACCCCAATGCAGCATTGGAGGGCAATACCCACAGATTCTCCATTGAGTGGTAAAGAGGCCGACGAAAACGTAACTACAAGGAAGAACTCCTTGGAGTCTCGAGAGGGGGAGAAATGCACCGTGGAACCAAACTTTCTTGTCACCTGATCTGCAAGGGCTAGGCCAGGGGAAAAATCCCAATGCATGAGCCCTTCCATCTTGAATCAGACTAGAGATTGCCGTGATTGTTGGTGGAGCAGGTGGAGGAGGAGAGGGAGAGGAGAGGAGAGGTGGGGGGAGCCATTCCAAATACACCTGGTACTTATGAGGTGTTGAGGATTTATGGTGACTGCTCGGGACAGTGTGTTAATCGCGACAAAAGCTCCGTTTACTTCAGTCCGAATACACCTGGTACCACTCGACAGGAGCTAAAATCAGTGTTGGGTATTTCAGTGGAGGCTTTCAATGAGCGCTACTTGCGACTCCCAACTGCTACTGGACGTATCACCAGCGGAACTTTCAAATACCTCGGTGAGCGAATTATAAGCAAACTACAAGGAGGTACTGAGCAACTTATCTCAAGTGCAGGGAGGGAGGTTCACCTTAAGGCTGTTGCGCATGCAATCCCATCCTTTTCGATGACATGTTTCAAGTTCACGAAGAAGATTTGCAAAGGTTTTTCTTCAAAAATGGCTCGGTACTGGTGGAGCAGCTCAGTGGATCGCAGGTCATTACACTGGATCGATTGGGACTCACTGGCCAAGCCAAAGATTGCGGGTGGGATGTGGTTCACAAAGTTGGACTGTTTAATCTAGCTCTTCTTGGGAAGCAGGGGTGGATGCTAATAACGCACGGAGTCCCTATGCGAGCGTGTCTTAAAAGGAAAATACTTCCCCACAAGTGAGTTCATGGCCGATGCAATTCCTATGCGTCAGCCACTTGGAGGGCAATAGTTGCAGGGAGACAGGCCCCGAAGACCGGCTTGGTCAAAAGGATTGGAGTTGGATCGTCTGTATCCACTTGGCATGATAGCTGGATTCCAAGTCTCCTCCCGCTTCATCCTTCAGCCGAAATCGGAAATGCCAACATTTCATATGTGGCAAACCTGATTGACGCTCAAATGGGCTCATGAAAAATTGAGTTGGTGAAACAAAAGTTTATAGCCCTAGAAGCCGATGCTATTTTAAACATCCCTTTGGGTGTTCGAGGAGGGGCTGATTCATGGGCATGGGCTGCTGAAAAGTCTGGGAACTACACTGTAAAATCCGCGTACCACGCTCTGGTGACCCATACCGAGCATTCAGCTCTAGGGGAATGGATGGTGACAGAAACTTCAGAGAATCAGAAACAGTGTTGGTCTAGACTTCGAAAGCTCAAGGTTGTGCCAAAAGTACGTGTATTTTGGTGGCGAGAGCTACGGTAAATCTTACTTGTCGAAAGCACTCTGAAGCACAGACACATAGCTGAATTGGCGCGTTGTTAAGTCTGCCTTGATGCAGACGTAGACTTGCATCATGCATTGATAAAATGTACACATGCAAAGATGTTCTGGAGAGAGGCGAGGGAGTGGCTCGACATCAAGCTTCCGGAGCTTCATACAACAGCTTGGTCTCAGGATATTTTGTGTGATTCCAGATTTGATGAAGCGGAGCATGCAAAAACTATTACGGTAATGTGGGCGATCTGGACGTCCAGAAACAACATTACTCATGACAAACAAAGTTTGGATCCAGTTGTGTCGGTGAAGAAAACCAGAGAAGCTATGGAGATCCTGGAACTTCCTGGGGACCAAGCTAGGATCTTGCCTGGGCATGGTTGGCAACCTGCTGAGGATGACTGCATTCAGATTAATGTTGATGCAGGTATATCAATGGAAGCTAGGCTTGCAGGAGTGGGAGGAGTTGCTCGATCATCTACTACCTACCTCAGAGCCTTGTGAAAGCCGGTCCATGGCGTCACTGACTCGCTTGTTGCAGAGGCTCTTGCTCTCCGCGAAGGTGTGGTCTTCGCAATGCTTCGTGACTTTGAGCGAGTACAAATGGAGACTGACACTCCAGACGTTGTCGATCTCTGGAACTCACACGGTTCTCTGTGCTCATTGATAGCGCTAGTGCTTTTAGATATTGAAGGGTTAGCAGATAGTTTTTCCTCTTTTAGTATTCATCATGTTAAGAGGCATTCTAATGTCCCTACCCACCTGTGTACGAAGAATGCTTGCACTATGAAGGTGACAGATTGTTGGATGTACTCTCCTTCTGGGTTTCTCATGACTAGCCTTATGGCGGACACTGCTGGAGCCCGTATGATTGAATAAAACCCTCCAGTTCCACGTAGAAAAAAAAACCAAATAGAATAGGCATCCTCCGTCGCACTCACCAACCATGCCTTCTGTTTGAACTAGTATCGGAATAAATACACCCATCACATACTACTGCTCCAAGCACCATTCTTCCCTTCTCCCATACTAGCTTGTATTATTGACAACAAACATACTAGTATTATATGAGAATTACTTGGCTTGCTTACTAAGTTGTTGCTACTTGGCTGGATTAAGATCTGCCTGGATGGCCATGTGGGTGGGCTGACACCTAGAACCATAAGTGTATGCATGTGCACTCTGCAAACTAAATGGTGCACACATATCCAAAGATGCCTCTTGTCTCATGCCTTTGAAAATACAGGATGCACTTACATCCATCAAGGAAGGGTGCATGGTGAACACGTAGGTACGTACGTGCATGTGCATCCATGATCTGATCCGACATTTGCGCGCGGGCAATGCATGGGCGTCAGCGCTTGTGTTACTGGATCAACTAGTTTGCTTAACCACATATAAAATAATATGCATTATACTCCTACACGTAAGTAGGAGTTAGCTAGATCTTGAAAGAAAAAGAAAAAAAAAGATGTCTACAATTAATATGGTTTCTCATATAAATTATATACCCGCAAAAAAAATCTAAAGTATTTTTATTTGAAGTTAGAAACTCACGGTGATTCTTTGGGAAGATATAATACATGAAAACTTTTAGAGTCAAGGGAATACGTAAAATCATGAATACTACAGACAATATATGAAAACCTTAATTTCTGCTATTCAAATAACTTACGCAAAAAAGGCAAATTGGAAAAACTAGAAAATTCTAGATAACTCATATGTTAATTTTATGAACAATCACGAAAAATCACTATATGTTTTGTTTATTCTGGATCGGCATTTCAATGTTGTGTTGTCTCACACATGCCGAACCACTGTCATATGATCAATCATCGCAGATACTAGGATAAAAGATCAACATATAACTGTTGGCCAGCCGAAAAAAAAAACATATAACTGGTGGTATTCAAATTTATTCAGACTCAATTTGATATAGAGTTTGTTTCTTTACCTAGGCATTAGAACCAAACAAATTTTGTAGTAGCCAAATATATGCATCTTTTATCTCCAACACCAATCCTTTTCTATTTGTTCGTGATTTGTGTGTGCAACAAATGATGATGGGTGTTTGATATCGAAAATGCTAAACCTACGTAAACACCTACGAAGGGTTACGTAACTTGCCAAATCCTAATCCTAATCACCCCCCTGATTTTTACTGGGGTGGGGCCCTTCACCCCCTACTTCCAATATGTGTGTGCCTTCTTGATGGATCAATTTAGCAAATTTATGTAGGTGATTATTTTCGTACCTTTGAATCAGAATCGTTAAAAGGACAATTAGCCGGGCTATGAAATACTACCATCTTACCCTTTATTATGAAGGATATGGGATAATCTCAGCCGTCAATGTGTTACCGAAGCAGTGGCGTTACCGAAGCAGAAGCGTTAGAAACACTCCCTTTATTCGAGTCTCCTTATTACAAACCATTTAGCTAAACACACTGGGCCCAGTGGCCAACAACAACATGCTTGGATACGTACCACTACATGATGACTGAAAACGGAAACAGTGGTTGGAAAAAACGTGAACTTATTTTGGAGTTGTCTTCTTCTTCTTCGTCTAGCTAGAAAACGGAAACAGTGCCCGCCTAGGTGTGGTGAATTGTTGTGTCTTCCTGTACTTGGATTACCGGGCGAGATGGTCAAATGCACTTGGAGTTTTAGCTGTCTACGGGGCCGGCCTCACGCAGACAGTAGGTCGTCGGAGGTGAGCTTTACCTGAGATTGGAAATGCACATGACCTAATTAAGGAACTTCCAAAACTAGCAGCATTAGAAACTGATTAGTAGGAGTAGCTCGCAAAAATAGTAGCAAGTGGGTAGTACCCTAGGGGTCTTGTCATAGGGGCACAGATTCTGGATGCAGAGTCTGTGGTTCATGTTTGGGTGCACGTCCTCGCACCAGACGTCGCAGACGGAGAACCGGACAGTAGGCAGACCTCCCCCCGCTTCTCCAGCAGAAGGCTTGAGATTCAGATGCGCACTCCAGGCATCTCCCTCCGCTAATGCAACCAGGAGAAGCCCCACGAGCAGGACACACCACACACCGTTGTTGCCCATGGCTGCTAGCTAGTGCTACCTCGCTAGAACTAATGCACTGGCGAAGCTGCATCTAGCTAGGTGTTTTATATAGGCACGGCGAAGATAGGATCCATCAACTTGCTTAGCTAGCTACCTAGAAACCATAAAAGTCGAGATAGGCACGGACGCTGCACGGTGAGAAGCGAGCTGCCACCTACTGCTATAGGATGAGATTCTGAATCGATCTATGTGTACGCACATGACTTTGAGCGCACCACACATTAAATTTAAACTGATTGTTGAGTGATTTCTCGTAGCATCACTGTTATGGATGCAGGCCCTTAGCACTGTATATCATATATGTCCGCTTGTTTGAAAGCATATGTATCCGCTTTGCTCAATCAACTAAGGGATACATGAAGAAGAAAGAGGTGGGGAGGGAATCAGCCGAAGCTGCTGTCTCTGCCAAAGCCGCCGTCCTTGATGGATCATCGATGCCCTCCTTCAATCAACTAGCTACCTAGATAAAATTACACCTCTCCATGTAACCATGAATTAGCTTCTGCGTTTATTTTGGCAAATCGTCATGACCTAGATGGCGATACGCAAGGAGCCAGCAGAAAGACACTATTTTTTTCTCTTATTGGATAGCGAAAATATCTTGCACAAGGATGATCTTCCATTCGACTATCAGTCGGTTGTCCTCTTTAGCACTTGTGAAATGGACGAGACCTGCCTGCTCCCTCCGCGTGTGCCCATCCGTGCTCCCGCATACATGGTTTGATTTGATTAGAAGAAAATAAGGCCCGGCCCCACCCCCTTAAAATCAGGGAAAGATGATTAGATTAGAAATAGAAAAGGAAAAAAGACAGCCGTAGGATGAAGTAGGAGCATGAATGGGAGCATGAGAGGAAGCAGGCAAGCCCGGTCCTTGTGAAATGGCCTGATTGATGCATCTGGGCAGCTGCCTTAGTATAGTTGCGCAATGAGGCTCAGTTTGCATTGACTCTAGGCATCCGACCAGACAGTACTGACAGCATGCATGCAACTGCCTCCAGGATACTCCCTCCTTTTCGGTTTATAGACATACTTTGGTGGTATTTATGTACACGCACTGGGAGGAGGCTGCACCGTCTGCACTAAATCGATCTAGCTGTACTCGCATGGTGATGACACCGTCAAGTATCAGTTTATTTAACACAAATATTATCATCCTATGGCCTCCTCCTCCTCCTCCTTCAAGAAAGAAAGATAGGGTTCATGCCTCTCGCCGGCGCCGGCGCAGGTCCGCCTCGTCTCCGATGGCCCTAGGGCAATGGAGGCGCGGTGGATCCTGGCAAGAGCCGGCAGGAGGGCTCCGTTTTTAGTCGTTTTATTCAATCTTGTTATGATTTGTGTCCTACTCAGGAAGCCGAGACGGCGGCGGCTCCCTGAAGATGGAATAAAGGTCTCCCGGTCTAGTCCCCGTTCCGGTGGTGCGTCTAGCATCGTTGGTGGGCGTGTGGAGGTGTGTCTCCGGCAAATCTATCTTTGGTGGATTTGCTCGGATCTCGTCGTTGTTCGTCTACGTTCGTGTGCCTTCGGTTTGGATCTTTCCGATCTACGTTATTTTTCATCGGCGGCGGTTGCTGTTCTGGGGTGCTGGTCCTATGGGGCCTTAGCACGACGACTTCCCGACTGTCTACTACAACAAGTTGTGCCCGGCTCCGGCGATGACGGCGGCGCGCCTTCGGCTCGCTTCAGTGCTTGTAGTCGTCGCTAGGTGGTCTATGATTCTGGATGTAATTTTTATTTCTGGTATTCGTTGTACTGCCATAATTGAAGATGAATAGATTGAAAGTTTTTTCGAAAAAAAAGTATAAGTTTATTTGCTTGCTGGTAATGCAGGGCGTGGATCTGCACGGGCATCTCGAAGCTTTCCCTGTGTCCGGATGCATGTGCAAGCTTATCCTATATGCCCACTTGTTTCAAAGAATATGTATGTATGTATCAACTTGCATCGATCTAGCTACTAGCTATGTACGTGATGTGTTCTCTTCGAGAACATACTTTCACGCGTCATCTTTTACAACTCATTTTTTTTACATTTCAGAGCACATGAACAATACCACATCAACAACAAAATTTTCATTCATAATATAGACAACCCAACATATACCACATCAATTACATTTCATATATAAATTCCACTCAATACAATATGTTAGGTCCACTACCAATAATACATAATATCTTAGTTAACGAAGTCTAAAATTCTAATTTGCAAGAAAGATAAAACAATACATTCTTTTATTTCCTCGTTGTTTCTCAAAGAAGGGTCCTTTGTCTTGAAATAAAAAAAGAACTGGTTAGGATTCAACGGATCCATATTTATTCGATGCAAAATAGGAAGCAAACAACTTGATCGCACCATTGTGCACACTATGGGATCCCATTACCCCAGGCGCATGATCAGCAAGCCCGTTCCGCACACCACGGCATCCTCTGTGTCGGCCCTTATTGTATGCAAGAAGAAACGCGCTAATTAATCACAGTTATTGCGGATTAGACAGCTCATGTACTCCATGAATTCTGTCGTATTTCCACACTCGTCGCAGGCGCTGGTGCCAAGCTGAGCTTTGACGTCCTCTTGCAGCATCTCCTCCTCCTTCCCATCGTTGATGTGGAGGATCTTGTCGTCCGCGGCATCTGGCCCAGATCGGCACATGACCATGCATGCGCTGTACTTGCCCGGCAAATCTCGGGCATGCGTTTTGCAGTAGGCCGCGCCCTCCGCCTCTGATGCTGTCAACAGAACAACATCTTGTGTTGACTCCTGGTCGGCAAGATCAAGATGCAGAGGCGTGCGGCCAAACCAGCAGCGGTAGAGGCAGGCCGTTAAGCCCTTCCGGTTAGGGCATTGGGCGATGCAGCTCGTCGACCGCCCCTCCGCCATGACAGCAGCTGCGACGAGAAGAATCCCGGCGACAACAGGCAGGACTGCCCACCCGCTGTAGTTGCGCTTGATGGAACCCATGCCAGTGGGCTAGCTACTTCTTTTGGTACAGCTTAGTGTGCTATAGCTATTATGGTGACTTTGGAATGAGAAATGTACACCACCGGTATGGAGTTCATATAGTGAGGATGGATGAAAGAGGGGACAAGTGCATGAATACTAGATGCAACGCATGTGCACGAGCATCGTAGTCCTGTGTACTGCCATTAATGTGCATCGTGCTAGCTTCTCGTGGCCAACGTCTTCCATTTAATTTATTTTGGTTGTAGTGAAATGGATGTATAGGGAAGGTAGATCCACATGCACTTGTCCCTTGCTTCAATAGAGAAGTAGCCAACAATAATAAATACATATAATAAAAATAGATTTGATATCCACCACCTTATCTGTTGTTGGAGCCTGTATACATGGCCTGGAAGGATGTCCTAGACTGTAAGCATGAGAAGATTTCAACTGTAAACATTATATGTTAACCATTAACTTCAAAACATTCAATTATTTGAAGAAGCTTCGGTTTGTCTTTTCAGAGTACATATCCGATTCTCTGTGTGCATTAATTTTGAGAACATCGATCTTTCCATTTAAGAGAAGCCTGAACACTGAAGTGCACCCGCACAGTTTGAACATATCACCGGCAAAGAATTAACATACTCCCTCCGTAAAGAAATATAAGAGCATTTAGATCATTACTTTAGTGATTAAATAACAGAGCATGCAGGTCTGAACATGATACAGACATGGACACATTGTTAAGTGACAACTTCATAGCTGTACTTAGCTAGCTCTGAGAAGACTTGGGAACATATCGAGGTTGGTAATGAAGAAGCTCATCTATTGATGGACCCTTTGTTCACGTTAACAGAACATGGAGCTTGGCACCAGCACATGGGGCGGTTGTTTTGTAGCACTGATTGAGATTAATTAGTATAGAAACATTGCAAGTGGAGTAGTAAACTGTAGCAGCTGAAGGATGCCTCACTCACCATTGTTTGAAGGACGCCTGCCCACTCCAGCGCAGACTGTGCTGATCAATTGGCTGGTGAACAGCACACCGTGCAAGCGGTCCATCCTGTAGGAATAAACACGACGTCCGAGTGCACGTCCATGTACTAGTCCGAGTAGTACTCCTATGTTTTAACCGAGTAGGTCAGCTCCCGTACTAGTTCTGGCTCTTATATATAGCCATGTAAATCTCCCCTGTACCACACCAACGAAAAATCAAAGCAATAAAAAGTATTAACAGGTGCGACAGGCACCTGTGGCCATCACATCGACAGGTCCATCCGTAGCTAGAGTTCCTGCTCGGCTCGCCAACGCAGACATATATACTGGAGTGAACCGGAGGACAGGATGCAGAGGTACGGGTTTCTTGGAGAGAGAGCACAGGCCATCCATCAGAGGCAACGTTTTGTCGAACACCTGCCATGCACGGCGTGTACTTCATCAAAAAGGGGAGCAGAGAGAGCCCAAGTGAGCTGGATCATAATGTCAGGTCGAACGGAAGAGGCAGCAGTGGCCATCCCCGTGCTCGGTCGACTGGGGAGGGGAAGCTGCGCGAGGGATGCATGATTAATCAACTAAGGGCATGTTTGGTTGCCCGGGTGACATTTGGCTGCATTGCATCTAGCATGCTGGCTGACTGTGGCCTGGCTGGGCTAATGCAACGGTATTGTTTGGTAAATTGGTCATACTTCTTGTAGCAAACAAGAGAAGCATGTCTGTTTTAGATAAAATTAACAAGCAATGTTTGTTTACAAATACAAAGACAAATACAGGCGACATTAGCCATGGCACTAGTCGTTAGAATATAGCTAACAACTAAATTCAGTCAAAACTTCATGTTAGAGGGGAGAGAGAGGTTTGACGGAATTGTTCATTGTATTGCTTGAGCCTCGTGGGCATATATATAGGAGTACATGATCTACTTGAAGTACAAGACAAGCCAGAATACTTCCTAGTTTATCCTATGTTTCCTAATACAATCACGTTACTCAACATCCCCCCGCAGTCACAACGGTAGCGACCCAGACGGTGAGACTGGAGAAGAATCCGAAGGCAAGTCGACGGACACCCCCCACAGTCGTAACGGTCGACGCATCGCGGAGTCGTGGCTGGAGTGGCAACCGACGAGGTTGCTCAAGTAAGGCGGTAGCCCTTTGTGCCGTTTGTCGAAGTAGCTGAGAGCGTAGGTGGTGTAGCCGTGGTCGAGGTAGCCGTGCAAAGAATGCCATGATCGATGTCGAGTCAGGGTAGCCGGTGTCGAGGAAATCGCTGTGGCGCCGCGGGCGCAAGGAGGCGCCGAGTCAGTCATGGGCGCAGTGGTGTCAAAATAGTGGTGCGCCGAGAAGAAGACGTCGTTGACAACGCGTCACGCTAGGATTGCCAACCCTGGGGACACATCGTAGACGAAGGCATGCGTCAGTGTTGCCAGCACCGGGCATGCGTAGACGGACGAAGACGAAGTTGACGAAGCGCCGCACCAGGCTTGCCAGGCCCGGGACACGTCGTGGACAAAGGCACGCGGCAGTCTTGCCAGCACCGGGCATGCGTAGACTGGGACCTGCACGAGCTGTACGCCAAGTCGAAGAAGTCGAAGAGGCCAGCAGAGAAAAACTCGACGACGATTGCGGCGTCTATCGGCGCGGGGCCGATGTCACCAACGGTGGTCGGAGTAGACGAAGTGGTCGGGGTAGATGACGGCGACGCTGACGACGGGTTGGTGCTGGACGAAGACGAACAGGGTGGACGGGCGGCGGTGGCAGCTACGGAGGTAGCGGTGGCGGCGGACAAAGAAGAGCGGTGGCGGCGGACTGACGGCGGCGGCGACGGCTAGGTTAGGAGTGTGGCGGCGGTGCTCGAAGTAGGCGAAGAACCTGACAGCGTGACGAAGACCGGCGTGGACGGTGGCGTTCCCGCGCCAAAAGGAGACGGCGCGACGCATACCATGGGAGGTCGACGCGCGGAGGCGGCGGAGTGGACCACGGGCCGCGGCGTTACGGCCCGAAGGGGCGACGCAGCGGCGGCGGGCAGGTCAGGGCAACGGCGGGAAGACCTCGGGGCGGCGGTGGGAACCGCGGGCCATGGCGCTACAGCCCGAAGGGGCTGGCACAGCGGCAGAGCACGGGTCGGTGCAACCGCGGGGACGGCCTCGGGGCGGCGTCGGGGACCGTGTATCGCAGCACTACGGCCCGAATGGGCGACGCATGTGTCGATGCAGCCGCCAGGAGAACCACGGGGCGGCGGCGCTGCGGCCCGACAGGGCGACGCAGCGACAGCCCGATGCTCGATCGGCGAAGGGGGCGCGCTGAACTCAGGGTCAATCTTCACAGAACCTGCGGAGACGCACGCAACCAACTAGTTAGGTCAGTCGCACAGCGCAGATGAAGTGGAGCGACGAACAGGTAATCAATCTGGCAGGAGCGTGCTACCGGCCTGGACACGTATTATACATCAAGGCTGATTGGAATAGAACCATATAAGCACCATGCCCACATGATGCAACGTGCAGCCAAACCTTGTACGGACGTGTGGTCCGGGGCAAGCAGCCGGCAACACCAGCGCCAACCACACCCGCGTGCCACGCGGTACGGGACGATCGGGGCAGCGCATGCGCTGCCGTTGTACATAACCTGCTGCATGCAGAAAGCTGGGGCATCCGAGTTGTGGATGGAGGCGGGGTTGATGCACAATTCTTGATCGGATCATGGCAACAACAACAGGCACATAGCCACGGCTGGACGGACGCGCCGACGGTAGCTGCGAGGGGCCGCCGCATCGTGCAAGGTCGCCGAGTCGGAGAAGAGGCCATGTGTCACGCCAGTGTGGAAGTATAGGCGCGAGAGTCGACAGCGGCGGTGGGTGACGCAAACCGATCAAGTGGATCGGAAAACAAAAAATAGACGCCGATCAAAACGACCGGCGAGAGAGAGAAAAACCCGGATCAAAGGATCGGGAAAAAGACTCTCTAGGGCAGCCGGTCGACACGACCGGCGGATGAACCCTAGGTACGGGTGGTGCGGCCCCCAACGGCGGTCATGGAGGCCGACCGCCACGGGGGCGGCGCGCGGGTGCGGAAGTGGCGACGGCTAGGGATTGGGTCGTGACTAGGCTGATACCATGTTAGAGGGGAGGGAGAGGTTTGATTGAATTGTTCATTGTATTGTTTGAGCCTCGTGGACATATACATAGAAGTACATGATCTACTTGAAGTACAAGACAAGTCAGTATACTTCCTCCTATGTTTTCTAATACAATCACGTTACTCAACACTTCAAAACAATTCATAACTTCTTCAGAAAAAATCCGCTGCTGCCACCGGCCGTTCCCTTCTCTTATTATCTGAGTCGTACTACTCCATACACAGCAAATAAATTCACAACCAACTGAAATTCACAACCAACTGAATGGATCGTTATTTATGAGGATGTTGACACGGGATCTCAGGCTGGAGATCAGCACAGTAGAAACGAAGTATGGGCACAACAGGATCTGGTTGCTGGTTGCTATTGCCATTCCTTCGTCTTGCGACCAACACCGGCATGAGATCCAGATCACGTGGCACTCACCACCGACCAGCGCCCCCACCGCCGAGGGACCGAGGAGACGACCGGCGGTCGTCGCGGGATCCACTCGCCAGAGCTCGACATCAAGCGCGCCCAGCTCGGCGTCAACCGCGCCGGGTCCGGAGACCCGTGCAAGGATTCATGGATCCCGCGCTAGATCGAGCTCTGCTCCTTCCCTGTGTTATCTCCTGTTGACGGCAGCCAGCAAAAAGGGACGGCAGCGGAGAGGAGGAGAAGGAGGCGACGGCGGCGAGGGTGACGAGGCAGCAACGGCGGCAAGGGTGAGGAGGCAGCGGCGGCGAATCTGAGGCCGGGCAGGGGTGGGAGAAGGAGTGGGCGGACGAGGTGAAAGAGAATGGGGATTTACGGCGAGGGGGATCGTAACCCTGCGCGTGAAGCTGCACGTGTGATGCAGGGGTGGGTGCAGGCATTTTGCACATCTCGTACATGCATCCAAGGAACGGCCGAATCCAGCATAGCTCTCAGCCTGGCTGAGAGGGTACTTTTTGCATTAGTTGTGCCAGGCCCAGATGGCCATACAGTTTACCAAACAAGATGAAAATTGCATCAACAAGTAGACTGCCCGTGCGTTGCCACGGGTTTTTCATAATTTGTATTGGTTGCATGTAAAATTTCATATAGATAGAAAATATAGCCAAAATAATTGTAATGTACTTCGCTTGCAATGTATTTCGATAATAAAGTGTAATTCTACCCTATACACAAAAGGGTTATCATATCTGATGCGCAAAATAAAGGTGGTACACAAACATTGACCTCTTTATTGTGCATTGCATTACAAATGATAATAACACTTGAATGTTTTTTTATGCTTAAGATCGATTGTCTCGTGAAAGCGTGTGCATTGCTATTCTCCATTAATTAAAATTAACACATGGATGATTTTGTTCCCTTTTAAAAAATGTTCCAAGATGTTACAACCAGAAACTTAATTGCAATGTGCAACTGGCTTGCAAACTATTGCATATGAACTTAGGCACTTGAAACCATACAATTTACCATTTAGAAACTGCTGCAGCAAAACACATCTTCTAGAACATGCTACTCCTAGCTATCTTGGAAGAGGTAGATACATCAATCTTTGATAACATTTGTTGATTAAAAATTTATTGGCATTTATTTATATTTTTATAGTAATTTGTAGTTTTGTTAGAATTATGTAACTTCAGATTTGGTGTATCGGCTCAAAATGAAATTCACATGAGACTCAAAAGGAAATGTGTGTGTTGTACTATGAACTATGATGTAAAGGGAAGCGACCAACTCCTATTCAAATACCAACCGGAGAAAAACCCTAATTATACATACACTAAGACATTAAAATCAAAAATAAGGGTTAAAGGGCGATTGACATGCAGCATCAATTGTGAATAAGCAGGCTAAAACTTGCCCAGAGAATATTGCTCACGACTCACAAGTTTACAACATACTTTTTTCTGTATTAGCACCAAAGTCGAATAGTACCTGGTAGGATTGAGGAGGAGGAGGTCTATAATATTAGTCTTACTGATTGTTCATTATTCTATTAGCAACTAAGAGAGGGGGGAGAGGGGAGAGAGAATCAGATCTCCAAATTGTCTCCATGTGTCCACGCTATCCGAAAACCGCCATATGTGAGAAGGAATGGGGTCAGGACGTCTCAGGGCAGCACGCTAGATCAGGCCGGATAACATCACGCTGGAAAAAAAATATAGTTTTCTAGAATATTGCAAGGTATCCTGAAGATATTGGCGTTACAAGTTGCTACGAGCTTAAATGCTTAAAACAATCAACCGAAAATACCAACATACTTCTCCATTTTGAGCCAGTCCACCTAACGAGGACTTCTTCATTAATACCCACAATTGTTCCTCCCCCCTCTATATAAGTCTTTTTCGAAAGTTCAATAAGGACTACATACAGATGTATATGGACATATTTTAAAGTGTAGATTCATTCATTTTGCTCCGTATGTAGTTCACATTGGAGTCTCTATGGAGACTTATATTTAGGAACGAAGGGAGTACAAATAATAATTTCAGTTGAGTTGAAAGACTTAAATTAAAAACCAACAAATATATGCAGGGTTATTTCATACTGTTATTTTAATGGGCACCAATAACGTCCTTTTCAGCATCATAATATATAATCCAAAATCATATTAACAATTTTGGGGTAACTTTATACTACTTATGAGTATAAATAATATGATTAATTAACAAATCTTGCATTGTAATAGATCTGAAAAAACATTTACATGTTTCAAAGAGTCAGATGGTGTGAGTATCATCTGAAAGCTTTCTAGATAAATAAGGATGTAGAGTTGTTAAGTTCAAGAAAACAGAATGGCTCTCCTTACACAAAGTCTAAGTTCACACCACCTTTAGATGTATAAAAGGGGAGAAGACGCTATGAATAAGAGTAACAACAAATAAAGATAGAAAGGTGTTAAGTTCACCACACTCTTTATTTGCTTACTGGGTTGAGTAGGTAACAATATGATTTAGAAGATGATGACTTCCTAGTACTTAAGCACATAACTGTACTCTACTGAACCATGGGGAACGAATCGCAGGTACAGTAGAAGAATGAACAAATAGATTTTATTTATATTATCCACACCCTACATGTACAACACTGAGAAGCTCCTCGTGAAACAAGCTTACAACAGTGAGCATTGAACAATCATACTCTCTTCTTGCTAGCCGGTGCTGAGAACACTTGTGCAGCAATTATTATATCAATGCCCTCGTAGATAGGTTGATGAAGATTTCCAGCAATGAAAATATCATCCAGTACATAGGCCTGAAAATTTCACCATTGGCACTCATGGGAATTAGTTAGTACTAAAAGGAATGGTATAGCTCTCGCAAGAAATTTCATACAACTCCATTGCTGGTTCTTCGATGTCAACATTTCAGCATATATGTGAACATTAAAAAGACTTCACATACCTAAATAAATTATGAAAAACACTCATGCTGCAGTACGTCTCCCATGTCCTCGTCAGTTTTGATGCACCTACCACGTACTTGTAGCTTGGGGCGCGACCCCTACATCCTTGGTGGCGGCCACAGCGCCCACATCCACCTACATCCACGCTTCTGCAGGAACCATATAACAAAAAAAAATTGTTGACCAAATGTTCATGGAATTTTGCAGTATGATATAGACTACAAATGGGTATGATAGACAAGAATCCTCAAATTTCCATTATGCCATAATGTCTAGCTTAGGGATCTTGTTCCGTATCTTCTTATTTGGCACTACACCAACATTTAGCATGACGTCAACGACCACATAACGCCTTCATCACTGGTTAGCGATCTGATCATGTCTCCTACTACCTGAAAGTACAAATATTAAATTCTATTGTTAAAGATATATTCTTAACATGTCAATAAGAGGGAAAAGCAATATGGCAATTCAATGTCTCATCGACCCTGCAGTTGGCAACATCCCAAGTGATGATCAATTTTAAACATAATATTTAACTATAAGAATGACTACAATACAATTCATCATTTCTTTATTCTGGGCATTTTTGCCCCTGAATACGTGATAATACAAGGACAAACTTAAAGTATGCTGATACGATGTAGTGCCATCAAGCATGGATAATTATGCAAGGACAAACTCATGTTCTAGGAATTTTTTACCCTAAACGATGCATGAAACGACCAATAATAAACAGATTAGAAAAATTGTGCATCTCTCTTTGTCCATAATAAGTTATGTTGCTTCTTCCAAGTCAGTTTATTATTTAACCATATCGTTCGGCCACCACTCTGTCTATGTAGGGCGAGCGCTAGCATTAGTAGCATTTATCTAAACTCTGATTACCAGCACGTACAATGATTAACACGAATGTTGGTGCAAATAGAACTCACTGGTGGTGAGAAACTGAATAAGTGTTGTCGAAGGGTTGAGTGTTCGCCAGTACAACCCGAAGAAAACTTTAGAAAGGATGTTTCTGTCCACCCACATAAATAAAGAGATAAGCCATACAAATAAAGAGATATATCTGTGATCGTGCATAAAGTAATTAAGAAACCCTGTTTTACCTCACGCCCCGTCCATCCGCTCCCAGCTTACTCCCTAGCTCCAAGTTGCTCATGCTCGCCCATGTGTGCGCTGTCAGCCAGCTGGTGGCCCCAACTCGTTCGGCTCCGTCCGCTTGGTGCCAGATGATTAGCACATGGATGCATCCGCCGGCCGTACCACCTGCACATCAATAAACAGTGGATTAGTACGTTGACAGGGATAGAAAAATATAAAACTCACACAAACGAAATTTACAGAAATCAGCAAACACTAATCTGAATACCTTCTAAATCTCACGTAGTGCAGGGGGTGCTCTGAAAGTCTAAAAATCATTGTGTTACAGAAACAATGTTCCTTTCTCAGTCTACTGGGTGCCCTTAGACAGGGCCACCTCATTGTCAACCACTCCCGCATCCCTCACCCTGTCAAACCGGGTTGTGGCTTACTCGGAATTCACAAATGCCTGTGTGGCGTCATCGAAAGAGCTAAGCAAATTCTCGCCAACCGCATCGCCTTCCAGCAGATGGTCATTACGAAGGATCAATGCCGCTGCCCCTATTCCACTTTTAATATGATGCATCCAGATTCTTTTTATAATAATTTCTCACATGTTTCAATTGAATAATTTGATTATCCGAACCAATTAATAAACCAGAGACGGTTTTTATTGCTACCTTTAAGTCATACTGTATGTTTCAGTGGTGCTGTTTTTTCTTTAGGCAGCTTGCAGAATGAATGATTAAGTTTTTTGGGCCTGCATCACAAATGGGTTGATGCTTGACTGGTTTTACGACCAACTATAGAAGTGTATTCATCATTTCCATTGGCATGACCGTAATTTGTGAATCAGAAAAGATAGAAACGCGACCTTTAGTGTTATGTATAAAACGAAAGAAAAAAAGAATCCAAGTAATTAGATTTGTAAAAAGAAATACATTCGAGATGTTTCATCGATACAATAAGCACATCAGTAGGACATTATAATCATGGTATAAACTTGCTTCCTTTTTTATGATATAGATACACGCATACTGGAAAATTTGCAACAACAATAGATAACAAGATTATTTTTAGCTCACCTTCTGATTCCATTGTCGCTTTATCATCAGTTCATCAAAAGTGAAATTAGCCTACGAAGATAACCATGTATACTGAACACACGAGAAAAACACAAGTTTTATAGATCCTTGACAGATGCCATCAGGTTGAGAAATTTGATGTTATGAATAAGGCATGAAGAGAATTGTCTGTTGGTCAACATTTGCAGGAGTGAGCTGGATCAAGGATGAGTTTTCGCCATCGGTAAACAGGGACCTGTTCATGTACAAGCTGTAGGAATAAAGTTTAGCATTAATTACTGAATAGCATACAAAATTGTGTAATGTACTGCAAAGTATAGAGCAAAATCACATCCCTGGTGTTGAAACACCAGTGGCACAAGGCACTTTGTCCAATTTGTGCTTCCAAGGGTAGTCTCCGAACTCTGACACGGTGGCACCATCACCAACTTACACTCGGTTGTCAGCGCAACTGTGATGGCCCTTGCTGGGGCTCATACCTCCGAGTCGTGCCCCTCTTTCCAGAATTTGTCCAAGGTGCCTGAAAAAAAAATACTTAATTAACCTCCAATGAAAATAATAATACAGCATGTCAGCATGGATAGCTATATGACTGTATCAAAAATTACTCTAATGTGACACAATGGTTTGAGTTGCTAGATATTGTGGGTCGTCTAGTTAAATTCAGGTCTTACTTCCTGCTTGCTGCACAAACTTCCTCGGTGGTAAGCATCGCAGTCGTCAGCATACAGGTTCACCGCCTGAACTTACGCGCACAAGACATGACCTGATGCCCGATGTAGCCACATGCATAGCAGAACCACGGCAAGCGCTCGTACTGAAGTTTAAGCCCCACCCTTGTTCTCTTTTCCTTGATCCTTGCTATCATCGCAACTGAAATTTCCAGCGCCCGCTATATACAGGAAAAGCAACCCATACACGAAAAAAGTTTCCTAACTACTCCCCCATCACGTAGTTCAATTTGGAGGATTGTTCTCATGTCCTTGCATAGAGCACGTACCATCACATCTGTTCTCCAATTCATCGCGACATCAAGAATGTGTACCCATATCCACAGCCAAAGTGCACAAAGTACTTATTGCCTCCCAAAACGTGAACTTCAGATCCTCTTTGTCCTTAGCCTCCAAGCATCTTCTAGCTCATCAAACAGAAAACATATTCGCAGCGAAAAGTGATTCATATATGAGCAATTAGGACAAGATTAGTGCTTTGGGAATTGAGAGAGTTGTCCTCCGTACTCATCCTTATGATAACATGCTTTGGGAATTAGGCAAGCTCGGGATTCTGTGGAGATGTTCGATAACATGCTTCTAGAAAGCGTCATGTTACACCACACCCATCCTAGACACCATAGTACGTTGTGAGGTTGACTCGTGCACCACATTTGCCACCTGGTCTGGCCGCCCTGCCAACCCAAGATCGTTCCAAGCCAATATTTCGCTCGGTGTTCTGAAGATCTGCAGAAGAGGTTGTAAAAATCATCAGGTGTGTAACCTGCATATAGAAGAAAGATTGATACGTGCATGTAAAACTGAGAACCATCAAATCTGATTCAAACACAAAAGAAAAAAGGGCAAGCTTAATTATGCTATCCTGCTGAGCCACGGCCGGCACTACCCCTCGTCGTTTCAGGAGGAACAGGAGAGCACGAGCAGAGGAACAGATTCAGGGGATGAGAGGGTGGGGTGGGGATCACGAGAGCTTATCCATGTCTTGGGGTGGCCATCCATGCCGAGCGGCAGCAGCGAGGTGCCATCATGGTGGTGACGGGCGATGCATCCAAGACGCTGGCATTCTCGTGATCCATGATGGCCGCGTCTGCCCGGATGGTCGTGGGGCCGCACGGGCCATTGTAGAGGGGGAGGGTAGAGGGTTGGCGGATGGGGAAGGGAAGTACCAGGGATGTGGTGCCGACTCGTTGGTCTCAGATCACCGACGGTCGCCGGTATCCGAGGCGCAGCCGCCGGCGGTGTCCTGGTGATCTGCGATAGTCACGTCCCGGTGATCCGCGACGTATCCGAGGCGCGGCGGTGGCATGGTTTTCACTTTCAATGAGATTTCGGTGAAATTCACTGAATTTCAGTAATTTCAGCAGACACTGAAATATTACGTTTCGGCCAAAATATTTCAGCAATTTCAGTATAGCACAACAATTTCAATATTTTTCAAAATATTTTTTAAAAAATTTCAAATTTTTAATTGAATTCAAGTTAATATTTCGGTCATTTGGCTGAAATGGAAACTGAAATCACTGAAATTCACTGAATTTTAGTGATTTCGGTTGGTGCTGAAATTTTTCCGAAACTGAAATTGAAAACCATGGGCGGTGGCGGTGCAGGCGGCGGCGACGGTCGCCGGCGTCTCCTGGTTGGGCGGCGGCGGCTGCATCCCGGGAGAGGAGGAGCAGCGGCTTGGGATCTCGTCCACGCCTTCCTGCTAGGTCCGCGGCGGCAGCGATCTCATGCGTCTGCAGTCACAGATCGTAGGTTAAGGGGATTGAGAGGAGCAGGAGGCATCGCTCGGACGTGCGTGCGGCTCGTTTGGCAGTTTTTTTTTCGCTGGTTTAATTTCGTAGAGATATATAAATGCTTTCGTGATGAGGTTTATTTGTTATGATTTACATGTTAATTTCCAAAAAATCCGTTATTTGTTCCCAGAAAATCCGTTATTAGTTTCCTAAAAATAAATTGCATTAATTAAAGAGATCTATTGATTTAGATAAGTTAGGAAAGTTTAGTCCGTGATTTTGTGTGTGTTAGGAAAGTGCTGCTTTGCTAAAGAAAGAAGGAAGAGAAAAATAAACCGGTTTGGAGAGTAGTGATGGGAGCGGGGACGGAAAAAAAAAACAGCGAAAAAAAAACCGCGCAGACTATTCATCAACTGCTCCATTAGGAGTAGAGATGATGCCATGCAGATGCAGCGGGAGCAATCAAACACACCCTAAGTAATTAACCTACCGGCCGGCTGCTCAACACCATTGCTCTGTATGAATGATAGCTCAGATTTAACTAATGCACCGTCATTCAGTAAGGTACGGCACCCTTGTACGCCTTAACGCAAGGCGCTTTATGCTCTTCGGCGACACTGGCATTCATCGAAACAAGCAAATCAAAACGTCATTTGTCTTGATTCTTGAGCCTTCCGCCGGCTGAACAAAATTATTCCACTGCCACTGCCGCTGTTGAAAGAAAGAATGAACATGACAGTCGAGAGGGTTAATGTTCCTAAACTGAATAAAACCATGAGCAGCTAGCAAGCCAGCAATACGAACGAATATCATATTCATAGTTCCTGATTTACTTTCCAGCTTGCTTAGCACGTCCCGCATGTTAGACAATGTAAATGTGTACGTGATGGTGCAATATAAACCACGTACACGTATAGTATGGGTTGCCTGCGTTGTACTCTAGGTAGTTTAGGTTAGTTGAGATTGATCTCTATTTTGTATAGATCTTAGCTTGAGGATCAATCTCATAACAACCTGAACTACCGCCCTTGTATCTATGATCTATAAATAACACGCAACGCGTTCCTGCGAAAGCACACACTTCAATTTTACATGGTATTCAGAGCCTAACCTCTAGCACATCCCAAAACCCTAGCCATGGCCTCAAGCTCCACCGCCGCCGCCGCACCAGCCCTCATTCCCATAGCCGATCGCCTCCATCGCTCCAACTTCCTGGTGTGGCGTGCCCAAGCGGTTGCTGCCATCCGTGGCGCTCAGCTCGTCTCCTACATCAACTCAGACAGAGAAGAGCTGGCGCCCAAGCTCACGGACAAGGATGGCAAGCCAACAGATGTTCCCAATCCGTTTTCTGCTCTGCTCTTCTCTTCCCCCGGTACCGTGGTGCAGCTGCCATTATGTTTACGAAACTGAATCAATCAAACATTATGTTTACATATTCTTCACCTCACCACATGCAAAAAAAAAAAAAAAACTCCGTAGGCACTCCATGCAGCTACACTCTTCATTGTTTTCTCTGTCACAAAAGCTCATTACTGCCAACGATATATAATACACGAGTACTCGTCTTTGCCTGATATAGGACAACACATATTAGAGCCTTTGGTTGGCTCCACTACCATCAAGGGCCTGCACTGCATGACGCATGCAATTGTAGTGTAATGAAGCTGCGCAGCAGGATGAAGAGCTATCAACAGCGCCAGTTAGTCTCCCTCACACCTGCATGATTTTAACTGGATGAGATACTGTATATGACTATGCATGCATACGGTTGAGCTGGGTTTAAGCGCATCAAGTTTTCCCACTATCATCAAGCATATTTTAGTGGAGTGGAGCAAATAAATTTATTGTCCAAATCATGACCTGCCATCTGATGATATGAATAAACAAACTAAGCAATAATTACATCAGAGCCAGCCAATACACAATATCAGCACATTGTTAATAGGTTTACTGATCAGCTTTGTTTCTTTCCAAGTAATCTAACACAATCACCAATGGATTAAATGATTTCCGAATAGTATCATTAAAAGTATGCGCGAGTTAGCTATTTCACATTTGATATTTCATATCATCAGATGCAAAGAAAAGGAGGCTATAACCTTTTCAGTCTTGCAAAGCAAAAATCAAGTGGTGATGACCTTCCTATAAAAAAAAGTGGTGATGACTTACACTTGTCTATCTAGCTACATTAAATGAGAACAGATGCTAAACTGTATGGCTCATAACATATCTAGCAAAGGTATTCAAGCATCCAAGAATAAAACATAACATAACCGGGTTACTCCTACAATATGAGGACTAGCGATGAATAATCACCTGGCGCATAAAAACACCTGTAAGAATGATAGTAAGAACGTGTATTAGAGGCTTCACAGAGCTTCCTAGATTGCATCGACTTAAGCTGAACCACATAGACATTGCCTTTCACATATAAAAATATCATGTCTGTATCCTCAACATATCCTCGTATATATGCCAATAATGATGCGTTCTCTCCTTCAACCTGACGAGGGAGCCCAAGAATTTTATTCATTTCAATGGTCTTCCACTGCACCCAGGACGCAACACCATGGCAATTGGCCTTCCTCTCCCATATTTGAATGCTCTGATCATTGTAAGGCAGCATTGCGAGACCAACCATGCCATCATTTGTCTGGATGATCTGATGATTGTGGCAATGATACATACCGAAAGGCACCTCGAGCACATCAAAGTTCTGCCTTTCCAAATCAAACCCAAGTATACCCTCCTTCGTGTATGGATACGACCAATAAAGGACATTACCAACAAGGGTGCTAATACACGTGCCATAACAATAATATGGAACCTCTGCTGAGATGAGACCGCCCCATGTGTCGGTCTCGGAGGAATAAACAGAGGCGAGTGGTCGACCATCGTTACCGTGCATAATAAGCAAGACCACCTTAAATGGTGTGGAGTGGCAACCGCCGTGCACGTGGCCCTGGCCATGGGCAGAGCAGAGCACCGCCCCATTGATATAGCCCCACTTGAAGTCCGGCGGAATCGCCACATGGTGCTGGCCGCCAGTGATGGGGTCACACACGAGGACCTGTGTGTGCGCCTGGTTTACGGTGAGGATGCGGCCGTGGCGGCACCCAAGCAGTCGGCCCAACGAGTCGCGGTTTGGCAGGTGGAGGCACCCAGGAGGGATGCGGTTGGGAGCGGACAGGACAGGAGTGAACTCGATCTTAACATCACCCTTGAAAACGCCGAGGAGGGGAGGCTCCCGATGGTGCGTGCAGAAGCGCCGAAAGAATCCCGGGTCGATGAGGATGTCTCGCCAACGCTTGCAGACGGCAGAGGCGCGCGGGAGGGAGGACGGCTGGGGCGGGAGGCGCAGGAGGATCTCCGTGAGCATGTCGTCGTTTTCAAGGGGAGAGGTGCGGCGGCGGCGGATCATTGCTCGCTGGCGTTCGTCGGCGTGGGTCGTCGATCTACTAGGGTTGGAGCCGTCGTTCTACTGAGGGTTTGAGGCGGACGCGGACGCACAGGGGACGGGGTGAATCCAAGTGGTTATCGTTCGCTCGTACAACAGCATTGGGCCCTGCCGAGTGCCGACTAGGCACAGTTCGTTCGGCCCCTGGGCGGCTGAGGTAGAGGCCATCACGAAACATGGCCCATCAGTTGATCTTCTACTCAAATCTCCGAAAAAGAAAGTTGATCTTCTACTCTCACAAAATACCAAATGCATTCCTCTAAAAGAATTTTAAAAAATCTAGTTGGCAATTGGCCCGATTACCTCGTCACTAGAACGAATTCTAATGTAGTGGCACTTGGGCTCGGACAACCTGTGCAGGCCAACAAGTACATTTGGGACACTAGTCTATCACTATTTACGAATCATCACTATGATATGGAGAAGGAACATGATTTGAATCAAATGGCTGATTGTATGCTGCGCGTAAACCGCCTTGCGCGAGCGACACGCGTCCTCCCCAGTCCCCACCAACCGATCTTTCTGCTGCCCACAACTTTTTTTTTCTTTCTCTTTTAGCTATATCTTCCCCGGGACTTTCTCTTCCAGGCATCCTTCTTTCTCCTACCTACAGACTAGAACAACAATTCTCCATCTACACGCGTGGCAAGCCAGCCCTGCTGCTGGCAAGCGGAGTCGGACAAACGGTGCTGTAGGCCAACAGATGCTGCGAGCGTGGATCGCTCGTGCTGTGATGGAGCTTTTCGTGCGTGGCTGCCAGTGTTGTGATGGAGCATCGTGTGCGGCTGCACCGCCGCTGGAGATGTTGCGATGGATCGACACAACAGTGCTATTGCTGGCTGGTCTAATGTGGGTGCTGGTCGGAGTCATGTGGATACAGCAACCTTGGTCCTTGGTCACGGCGAGGTTGCCGGCGAGGCTATTGCAAACACGTGCTACACCGGTGACCATGTCGACGGCCGGGACAATTCTACGACGACCACGTTGACGGCCACAACAATGTTTCCATGGTCAAGCTGTGATGCGTGCTTCAGTGATCGTGGCAATTCTTCGATGATCACAACGACTTCGACGACCGCTGCAATGCTTCAACGACTGCGGCGATGAGGGTGTGGTAATGGAGTGGGTGACCGCAGGCATGTTGCGAGGTGTGCTTTAGTAATCATGGCAACGCGTTGACGACAACGGGTGCGGAAATGCTTCAACGACCATGGCGACGAGGCGTGTCGTGACGGCATCGACCACCATGGCCATGTCGCGAGGCATGCTTCAGCCATTATGGCAATGCTTCAAAAGATGACGGACGGGGCAATGCTTTGTCGACCACGGCGATGAGGCCTATCGTGACGATGTCGACTGCAGCCATGCTGCAAGGCATGCTTCAATGGTCATGGCAATGCTTCAATGACGAGGGCCGCAGTAATGCTTTGATGACCACGACGATGAGGCCTATCATGACGATGTCGACTGCGGACAGGCTGCAAGGCGTGCTTCAATCGTCGTGGCAATGCTTCAATGATGACCGTGACAATGAGGCGTGGCGTAACGGCGTCAACCGCGTTCGCGCAACAAGCCGTGCTTCAATGTTAGTGGTCATTGTTCGACGACGACTGCCGCGACAATGCTTTGATGACCATGGTGACGGGGCATGCCGTGACTGCGTTGACGACCCCGACCATACAACGATGCATGCTTCAATGGGCGTGGCGATGCTTCGACAACCACGTTGACGATGCGTGCCGTGAAGGCATCGATCACCGCAGCCATGCAACTAGGTGTGCTTCAATGGTAGTGTCAATGCTTCAACGATGAAGGCACCACAATGCTTCAATGACCATGGAGATGAGGAGTGCCGTGATCATGTCGATTACTACAACCATGCAATGAGGTGTGCTTCAATGGTTGTGCCAATGCTTCAACGACGACGGCCGTGGCAATGTTTCTACGACCACGGTGACAAGGCATGTCGTGACGGTGCCGAAGACGGCTGTGGCAATGCTTCAATGACCACGGTGAGGAGGCATGGTGTGACGGCGCCGATGACCGCGGCCAGGTAACGAGGCATGCTACAATGATGTGCCGATGCTTTGATGACCACAACGATGTTGATGGGCGGTGTGGCTAAGCAGGCCCTCGAGGGTGCTTCTGCAATGACAATTGTGTTGTCGCGACATCGATCAGCAGCGTTTCTGCAACGGCGGGGCGTTGTGCTATGACGATGAGCTGTAGATTCGGTTTTAATCTAGCAGCTCTTCGACAACAGCAGCGCCAACAAGTTTGGGTAGTGAGCGAGTACAAACGCGCATGTGCGAGGAAAAGTGATTCAAAGTTTTAATCCAACGACTCAACGCAGTCTAATCGAGCGGTCGGCGAGGCGGTTTACATTTTCTGGGGATCATCCGGATGATTAGTAGTAATTGCCTATGGAGAATGCAGCACATGAGATCCATCATTTCGACTATATATAATTATCCATCATTATTTTATTTTCCGGGACACTAGTCAATCACTATGATATTAATGCATCTCTCTTCTTCCATAAAATGCCTTGCGAAGGGGGCGACCCAAATTGTGTCGGCGTCGATGCACTTGAGGAAGATGACCGAGTCTCGGGCGTGGTAGATGCTGGGTTGTTGGCATCCGCATCATTGGCATCCACGTCGTTGGCGTAGTCGTCATGACCGTGACCATCAAATTGATTGTCGTTGTCACTATGCGCCTCGTTGTCGATGTCATTGTCGAGATCTCCGCCCGTGTCGTGCACGTCTTTGTCGCTATCACCTTGCGACCCATGCACGTCGTTGTCGGTGTCGGCACCATGGTGATCACCGCCATTGCGGTCACCTTGGTTGGGCGTCTTGCCAACCACTTGGACGTCTTCCCTTGCATCATCATCAGTTAGAAATTCAACTGTGAATATGTTACCGTTTGGAGCATCGTCGGCTACCGCGCTCCAATTCCATGCTTGGCTTTCTTCAAACACAATGTCGCATGAAATCCTTAGATGCTTGGTTCGTGGATCGTAGAAGCGGTATGCTTTGGTGCCGGAACTCCTCTCGTATCCAATAAACACCATCTTGGTGCTACGATCGACAAACTTTGAGAGATGCGGCTCCGCCGTCTTCACATGCGCCACGCACCCGAACGTCCGTAGATGAGACACATTCGGCTTACATCCGTAAATTGCTTCATACGGAGTCTTGCCGACCACCGCCTTCGTTGGAGCCCGATTGAGAAGATAGACCGTTATCGAGACAGCTTCTCCCCAAAATGTCCCCGACAAGTTCTTGCTCTTAAGTAAACTTCTCGCCATGTCAACGACGGTTCGATTGCGCCTTTCAACAACCCCTTTCTGCTATGGTGTATAAGGTGCCGTGAGGAACCTTTTTATGCCAATCTTCTCGCAGTAGTCATTGAACTCGTTCGACGTAAACTCTTCGCCGCGATCTGTCCATAGGGCGCGAACCTTCAACTTGTGTTCCATCTCCGTTGCAGCCTTCAGCTTTTTGAACGCTTCAAACACCTCATCTTTAGATCGTAGGAGAACGACCCACATGTATCTTGAGTAGTCATCTACCACAAGGAAGAAGTACTTCTTTCCTCCGTGAGTTGCTGCTGTGATAGGGCCACATAGATCACCATGGAGCAGCTCGAGTGCATCACTTGCACGATAGGTAGACTGAGAAGGGAACGACCTGCGGTGCTGTTTTCCAACCAAGCACCCGTCACATACTCGATCAACATGGTCGATAAATGGCATCCCAGATACCATCTCCATATTCGACATCTTCTTCAAGGCGTAGAAGTTAACGTGTCCAAATCTAGCATGCCATAACCACGAATCATCACCACTCTTGGCGAGCCAACAATCCGGTTGGGATTGATCAAGGTTGAGAATATAGAGCCTATTCCGCGTGCAATTCACACGCGCTAGCACGTTTCGGAGGTTGTCGAAGATCGTCATCACTCCGTTCTCAATATCCACCTTGCATCCATTCTCGTCAAGTTCCCCGACAGAGATGATGTTGTTGCGAAGCCGTGGGATGTAGTACACTCCGGTGAGTCTGCGATGTTCTCCTGTGAGACCCTCAAAGAGGACAGAACCTTGCCTGCAAATCTCCACATTTGAACCATCACCGAACTTGACCGAGCCTTGAACATCATATTCTAGCTCGAGGAACTTCTCCTTGCACCCCTGTCATGTGGTTACTGGCACCCGTGTCTACATACCATGACACGTTCTGGTTTCCGGATAACTTCGGTATTACTTTCTTCTCATGAAGTAGCACCTTCCGGCTTGGTTTCACAACCACTGTTTGGACGAGATCACAAACTTTGGCCATCTGAAGACCTGGACGTTCGTCTTCTTGCTTCGCCAAATTTGCCTTGATCTCACGCTTGTTAGGCTCCACGAGATCACAAACTTTATCCATCAGAAGACCTGGACGTTCGTCTTTCTGCTTCACCAAATTTTCCTTGATCTCCATCTTGTTAGGCTCCGGACAATCCTTTGCAATGTGACCCATCTCATTACAGTTATAGCACTTGACCTCGGACATATCCAAGTTCCGTGGCTTCCGCTCTTTAGATCGGTCCGCCTTTCCACGACCTTGTGGCTTGCCTTTTCCTTTGCCTTCCTCGGTTTGTCCATCGCTCTTCGCATTGTTTGAGCCTACGCCGACGTTGCGCGTTCCTTTGCTACTTGGGGACTCCCAATCTGCGCGCGAGTACATGAGTTGGTCACCACCTCCTCCTTTGACTTTCCGACAACCACAAGCATTCTCTTTCCATGTCTGCAAGCGTCCGATCGCCTCCGTTATGGTCATGTCGTCGATGTCATAAAGCTGCTCGAGCGTGCCGATGATGTACGTGAATTTATCAGTTATCAAACTGAAAAACTTCTCCACAATCTCGGTCTCCTCGAGCTTTGCACCAAGCGCGTGGATCTCTCCCACCAATGTAGTCAGACGCATGGCATAGTCGTTCACCGATTCAGTTTCCTCCACCAATGTAGTAGGAGTACTACTCGAACTAGTGCATGGACGTGCACTCGTACGTCGTGTTTATTCCTACATTTTAACCGAGTAGGTCAGCTCTCGTACTAATTCTGGCTCTTATATATAGGCATGTAAATCTCCCCTGTAAGACAATGAAAAAGAAAAGCAATACAAAGCAAAGGCTCGACACGGGCCTTTTAGCCATCAAAACAAATCAGTTTCATCTATCGTTTCGTTGGCTAAGTTTACCAAGAGTTTTCGTCGAGACGTTGCACCGAGGCCGCGGGCCAGGTCAAGTTTATCGTATACGTCTACGTTTACGTGTGTGTTGATTGAGAATCAATCAAGCTCGTCTAGCTAACTTTGCACTCAGCATGCATAGTTCCTGGGTGATCTGATCTAGAGATTAAAAGCCAACAATTGGTATTAAAAGCCTCGACGGACAGCGACTTTGAGTCTTTCAAGTCCGGCAAAAGGGCTGTTCCAAGGCCAACAAGTCAAGCGACGGCGGTTCCAAAACAAACAGGAACGGCGACAAGGTGAAGAAGGGCGGCAAGTCATTAACCAGTGGTGGCGGAAATGGCGGCGCCAACGTACTCACGCATGCATGTGTGTACGTATCCGAGTAATACTCCTTGGGATAAACCTGACGTCCGAGTATGCATGTGTGTACGTATCCGAGCACTCCTAAGTAGGAACCGACTAGGTTAGCTTGGGCTGTTTAGCTCCTTTATATACCCATGTAAACCCCACGATGTACTACAACCGAAACAGTTCAAGAAAAGCTCGATACAAGCCTTTGGCTATCCATCGATCAGTTTTGTTCTGCCGAGAGGTTTCGCCGAGACAGCCGATCGCTAGCTTCGCTAGTTGCAAGCTCGCCAGCTCTACGTACAGGAATCAATTAAGCTGCTTGTCTGCGTGCTAGCTTTGCACATCATACGTGTTGTAGCTCCTGGGCAATTTGGTCTAGCGATCAAAAGTCAACATTGCAGCATGGAGGAAGCAACGTACAAACGTGATATCCGTCAAAGTCTCTCCAAGGTCCTTGATGGAGCTGGTGATCTCAACTACCCTCGTGGCAAATTTTTCCACGGATTCACTTTCATCCATCTTCAGACTTTCATAATCCCTCAACAGAGATTGTAGACGAGCCTCACGAACACGGTTGTGCCTTTGGGGAAGTTCCTTGATCACCTCCGAGTCTTCAGCTGCCGTATTCTTCCCGGATACATGACGTGCTGCATCATTGGGGATGACAGACTAGATCACAAACGTGGCCTGCCGATCCTTCTTATATTCTGCACCTCCCTTCTTGTATGCATCGCCTCCCGGATCGATCGCATCCCAGATTTCAGGAGCCTCCATGGCGCACTCCATCTTGATCGCCTACATAGTATAGTCCTCTCCCTCTAGCCGTGGGAAGGTCGTCGGGGGTAAGGTTTCTTTCTTCACCGCCGAACTGCCTCCCAGCGCAAGCTGCTTGTTCTTGCTATGTTCGTCGCCCATTGCTCTCTCGTGACCGAGGATCTAGCAAGGCTCTGATGCCAATTGTTGGCTCAGTCCCGACACCGAGTACTTCCGGCGACGGCGATATGACCGACGACGAACGACGACGAACTAAGCTTCTGACCGATGACGAACTAAGTTTACGCCGAGACACACCGTCGTGCAAAACTAGCTTGTACTAGCTAGTCTGCTCCTGATCGATCTTTCTTTCCACAAGCAACACCAAAATCAGACATATGTACTCGGTGGCCAGCCGGCTGGAAACAAACGCCAAGAACTATAGTTTTTTTTTTCTTCGAATGTTAGCATTACTCCTAAATTCATTGAACGGGAGAAGAAGATTGGTCCAGTTTACCCGCAGCTGCCGCCACGGAACGATATTTGCTAACGATAGCGCTCGCGTCGCCTCCAGGGGGGCGGCTCGGGCGCCCTAGCCACCGTCGCCTCCAGGCCATCCCTCCCTCCCTCCCTGCTTCCCCGCCGCCGCCGGCGGGCCTTCCTCCTCTCCTCGCGAGGGGATCCTCTAGCTGAAACGTGATGGCGAACCTGGTCGCCAGGAGTGGAGGCGGAGTAGGCACGATGGGGCGGCGGCCCGATCGGATTCCGGCGGCGGTTGTGCCTCCACAGCTGCGGGGGCGGCGTGGGGCCGGCCATGGTAGGTGGTGGTGGCGGATCTAGGGCCCCCACCGTAGATCGGTTCCCCTCCAGATGGCGATTCTCACGGCCTCTGGGCATCGTGGAGGTTCCGGCGGCGGCGTGTGCTCAGCCTGGTGATGGCGACGGCCGTGCTCGGGAGTTGGATTACTTCGAACAGATCTGGGTGAAAACGTGCTTTCGGCTTCTGCCAAGGCCGGTGGTGGCGGCGCTATCTGCATTGTTCCCTTCTTGAAGGCATCACCGTGGAGAAGTTCAAGGCCACTCTCTGCTACCTCCGGGGGAAACCCTAAATCGGATGATCGAATGACGGCCGCGATCTGGTGTCATTCCCCCCTTGGGGGCGTCATTCCGGGAGGTACACACGTGTTCGAGGGACCAGAGGATGAATTCTTTGGTGGAGCGGTGCATCATCTCACTCATTGATGGCGGCGGATCTCAACGGCATGGCGCTGTGGGGACTCGGCGTCCGATGCACGGAGATGGACTCGCCCAGGAGGGTGACGCGGTCTGGCGTCGTGATGGCGTCGACGGCAGCTAGACCGGGCGAGGTAGATGCAGCAGTACAACTCTGAAGATGGATTGGTGGCAGGTGGTTGCGGCGGCCTCATACCCGACAGGCGTACTGGTTGAGGAGTGCGCCGGATCGGTGGGTGCCCCATACCCGGCAGGCGTCCTGGATGGGACCTCAGCCATTAGATGTTAGGTTTGGCTGTGAGGTCTGTTGTGTATTAGGCCCAGACTATCAGCATCCCTTCAACATTTGGATATATAGGAGTAGCGACAGATGTTGCTTAGATGGTGGCTTTATTCTTACTGTTGTATTAATTTGTAAGGTCTTGTGTGAATAATGAATAAAGTGGCTGCATGCATCGTCCAGATGCAGAGGCCAGGGGTCTTCCTCCTTTTCTAAAAAAAAGAGCAAAACCGGATCCAAAAAC
This sequence comes from Aegilops longissima, assembly GCA_021605205.1. NCBI lineage: Eukaryota > Viridiplantae > Streptophyta > Magnoliopsida > Poales > Poaceae > Aegilops > Aegilops longissima. The sequence goes on from CM038679.1 coordinate 742,466,756, forward strand.
CATACAAACAGCGCCTTTCGGCAAACAAAGGATGCCTTTAGGCCAAGTTTGTTGTTCCTTTGCCAAACACAATGTAACTCCCAAACAATCATTATTCTCAAATCTCGGTACCCCAACAACATGCAGATTCTAGTACAATAACAAGCAAACATACACATGGGTACAACTTGTTGTAGAACACAAGCCCATTAAAGGAGCCCGTGGTTATTTCTTTGTTTTTCTTGTTGAGCTTCCTATTGTCTTCCCCATCTTCACCAACCAGTTTTTTTTTTCCCCTGGACACAATTATTTCTGCCTACACCAACCAACCATGAGAAAACAGATGCAGAACAGTAAAGTAAGCAGCCATGGCAGATTTAGAACTCTATGTGTCCTTCTGATTTTGTTGCCGCCGGTAGTCACTAGTAGAAAACCCCCATTCGAACCAGTTCATGAGGGCCATTTGTCCCGGTTCAAGAACCGGGACTAAAGGGTCGTTACTAAAGTCCTACCCCTTTAGTCCCGGTTCCCCCAGGAACCGGGACAGATGGAGGCTCCACGTGGCCGCTGGCGCTTGCCCAGGTAGGGGGGCCTTTTGTCCCGGTTGGTGCCACCAACCGGGACCAAAAGGCTTCCACGTGTTAGCATTTCAGCTGCTGGGTTCTTTGTTTTTTTTCTGAAAGAGGGTGGGGGGGGGGGGTTGTAGGGTTAATTCAGGGGTTTCATATATTTTATTAGCTAGCTAATAGAGAAAAGTGTTCTCTCTTATCTCCGTGCTTGGTCGACGCTATGTATAGAGAGGACTCGACACGCTAGCTAGTAAGAAAATGAAGGAAACTATTAAGTACAGAAGCTCGTCATGAACATATACAGAAGTGATGGACCTCTCCTTCTCCGAGAGATTGGTCAACAACAAGTTTTCGTATATCTATCCGACGCTACTGTCTACATATATATATATACAATGTGTAAGATCTCTTACAATAACCTAACATATATATGAACTCGACTTCCACATGCATGATGGTATTCTCCGGCTTTATTGATGACGTGGTCAAGAAAGAACCCAGCCAATTCCTCTTGAATTGCTCGCGTGCGATCTTGTGGTAGGAGTTCATTCCGCATCCCCCACATCTAATTTGAATAAGGGGGTCAATACATATATATGAATGAAACTCAACAGAAATGATGGTAATAAAATAATCTTGTGAACATTTTTGCTTACGCTCTTCATATTGTCTTTTAGAGTAGCCCCTCCTATTCTTGGCTGTCGCGTTGCAGATGAACTCGCAGACGTAGTATCCACAGTAATTATTCCCGGCTTCCTGCCACAAGCACTTTACGAGAAATAGAGGTCAATCAAACTGATAATGAAGCATTATAAATGGGCATTGATGAAAGTAGCTAGAATCAACGGGAGATACCCGGAACTAGTTAGCTAGTAATACTTATTTTCGGGTAACTCCATTGCATTTCCCGTGGCAGTCCCGAAACTTGTGCGGTGAATACTTTCCAAACCCTGCAAGACAAAGAAAACAATTACTTGATATCATGAAATGAACAAAGTTGCCGATATGGTGCGATAATGATCGATGCAACTTACTTCTTGAGCATTTTAGACATGTCCGCATACTCAGAGGGATCTTTTCATCTCGAGTCTAAGACGTTTACTAGTCCCTGCTCAAGCTTAATCTCTAGGAGAATATAGTGTAAGCTGCGCATGCATGCATAACTCATCAATTACATAACCTCGAGTAATAAGGGAAACCGAATATGCACAAGACAGTAACACTCACTTGAAGTTGTAAGGAAAGAGTATTGTATCTTTGTTTTGATTTATTACCAACGATCATAGCAAGTTCTCCTCAGTTTCTTTGGCATGAAATGTAACCGTAAATTGATCTATGAGATTTGTGTTAATGAACCCAATATCATACATTTTAGCTTTTCTGCATTCGACGATCTTCAACCTGCATAATATAGTGAGGATAATTATATATACATCAATGAAAGAGCTGAGCTATATATAGAGTCTTAATGACAGAAGTAGTACTTACATACAGTAGCAAGTGACCGTTAATTTATCGAGGGCCTTTTGATTGAAAAACTGGAAGAACTCCTCAAATGGAACATACAACTGCTCAATTCCAACGATGTCGTGATGATCCTCTTTAACTTCCAGCGTCAGAGTATCCTTTTTTTTCTCCCCTGCAAACTTCCTGCAAGTTTCCATGTACCAATCATGGAATCTTCGCATCATCGTTGTTAGAGTAGTAACATCTTTGACCAGAGGCTTCGCATACTCGTATTTGAATTCGTCCACCTCCATTGTATCAAAATGTGCATCGTCGGGCAGGGAATCTGCAGGATTGGTACCGGGAAAGATCCTCGGATGATTAGCGACGATATCGCTAGACACCTTGAGCGGGGGGCACGATTGGTTCTCTTGTTCGCCGAGCTGGGGAATTTTTTCCCACTTCTTCGTTCTTGTAACCTTTTTTCACTTCAAGTACTTCCCGACCGCTTCGCTTCCTTATATGTCTTTTCGGTAATGCGCTCATAGTTGGTTTGCGGCGGAGACGGTGGTGGTCGCTGCAGGGCGTCCAAAGTACGCTTCGCTTTCACCGGATCTATCTTCTCCTCCGGAGGTGGATGTCTCTTGGATCTTTGCGTTTTGAAGTAGTCCTTCACTTGGGTTTGACAGATCTCCTCGTTTTCCTCTGCGGTCATCTCGTATGGTAACTTCTCTGGAGTCTTGAGAGATGGACCGTATCTGTATTGCCTCCCGCCTCTGGATGTACTCCTAGACGCCGGAGCAGGCCGAGCGGCTGCGGCTGTCTTCTTTTGTTTCTTACGAGGTGGAGGAGAAGGACTATGACGCGCCAGAGCAGCCGGAGCAGCGGCGGGTCTCTTCCGCCTTTGCTGATGAGGCGGAAAAGGAGGAGGCTGGCTGGTCGGGCGCGCCGGCGCAGGCGGAGAAGGAGGCGGAGTGCTGCCACGCGCCGGAGAAGGAGGCAGAGTGCCCTGATCACTCATCGGAGGAGCAGGTGGAGGAGGAGGCGGAGTACCCTGACTCACCGGAGGTGGAGGAGGAGGCGGAGGCGTCCAGTTCGGAAGGTTGATGAGCTCCTTCCGCCATAGGCATGGAGTCTTCAGAGCAGAACCCAGCCTAGTCTCCCCTTCACCGGTAGGGTGGTCAAGCACAAGCTCCTCAAATCCCTCCGTTATTTCTTCCACCGTCACCCTAGCAAATCCTTCTGGAATTGGATGGCAGTGAAAAGTTCCGCCAGGTTCAGTAGGTTGAACAGAGTCGACAGCCGCCTTCACCTTGTAGTTCTGCCATTGCGTCATAAGGTGGCACTGTTGAGACTCTGTGATAGCATCCATGGGGTAGCTAGCAGGAGTCGTGAAGAAAGGTTCCAGCTAAAGAGGCTCGGTGGAAGCCACACTGCTTCTCTGCTGAGATGGCGGGGTAGCTTCGGGGGTATCTTTGGCAAGTCGCTTGCTTCGAACTGCATCTTGTTCCTCTAGCTTCCGTACCCTTGCGTGCAGCTCCTGCAGTTCGCTCTGCTCCTGTTTCCTCCTCTCCTGGGTTTTGTAACCGCCTTCGTCCGGAAACCCAACCTTCCACGGAACTGAACCTGACATGCCTCGTGTCTGTCCAGGGTTCTCAGGATTCCCGAGGGCCATTGTGAGCTCATCCTTCTCTCTATCTGGAACGAACCTCCCTTCCCGCGCTGCGGCGATATAGTCCCGAAGCTTCATGACGGGTATTTGCGGTTGCTCGCTTGTCCAAACGCACTTCCCTATTATAGGGTCCAAGGTTCCGCCAACCCTGAAGAACCAAGTCCTTGGAGGGTCTCGCCAGTTCAATGTCTCTGGTTCGACCCCTTTAGCAAGCAGGTTGTTCTTAGCCTTGGCCCACAACGGTCGGGCTTTGAGGTAGCCACCTGACCCTATGCGATGGTGATTCTCCTTCTTCGCAGCATTTATCTTGTTTGTCGCTGACATCTTCTTACTCCTCTCCGATGTCTTGTTGGCCACAAATGCGTCCCATTGATCTCTGAGCTTCTCGTACCGGCCGATGAATTCCGGTGTCTTTTCTTTGTCGAAAAACTTTGCATTCAGGTCATTCTTCCACTTCCTGAATAGATCTGCCATCTTCTTGAGAGCAAAGGACTTGATCAATGGCTGTATAACTGGATTCTCCATATCCTCCTCTTCCGGTAGGGTGAAATTTACCTTCTGCGCTTCCGAGAGATCCTCTTTCTGTGCATCTTCGACAAAAGAAACTTGAAGCTCTTCCTTCTTAGGATGATTCCTTAGCTTGATGCTGATCAGGATCATGCCCCTAACAAGAATCCTGCATTGAGCAGTAAATGCGTCCTCGGTCCGGAGGGGTTTAATCGGTTGGCCATCGTGCGCGATTGCTGTGATCGTGAACCTTTCATCCGAGCGCAACTTTTTCTTCGGGCCTCGTCTCTTTACCGAAGTTGTGCTCGATCCGGAGGGCTAGAAAAAAGAAGAAAGATGAGAGTTAATATGTGTAGATACCAAAACAATGAATGCATCAATTAGCTAGTCAGCACATGCTTAATTAATATACCTCGCCGGACTTTGCAACAGCTGATCCCGACTCCGTTCGGTCACCGGAGGCGTCATCACGGTCTCCATCTTGCACCGGCATTCGGTCACCGGAGCCATCATAATCATGTCCTTCCTCCTCCGTTAGTCAATAACCGTAGCCTGCTTCACCCTCTCCTTCCAGACCATCGGTTCTGTTCAGATACGACATGACATCACCTCCGTTTGCGATTATGTCCCCCAACACCAGTTATACTTCCTCGTCTCGGCCGTGCTCCATATATTTTGCAAATATTACAACATGGCAATTATTATACAAACATGACAGATGGATATATTAGTGGAAAACGACCCTCGACCCTTGAACCCTCGACAACCCTCAAATCCTCGACCCTCAACCCTCGAACCCTCGAACCCTCAACCCTAGAACCCTAGAACCCACAACCCTCGAACCCTGGACTCCTCAACCCCCTCCCCCTCCTCATGTCGAAGTTATCAGGGAGGGGGTATATCTGTTGGAAATATGCCCTAGAGGCAATAATAATAGCATTATTATTATATTTCCTTGTTCATGATAGTTGTCTTTTATTCATGCTATAACTGTATTATCCGGAAATCGTAATACACGTGTGAATACATAGACTACAATACGTCCCTAGTAAGCCTCTAGTAGACTAGCTCGTTGGTCAACAGATAGTCATGGTTTCCTGACTATGGACATCAGATGTTATTGACAACGGGATCACGTCATTAGGAGAATGACGTGATGGACAAGACCCAATCCTAAGCATAGCACAAAGATCGTGTAGTTCGTTTTGCTAGAGCTTTTCCAATGTCAAGTATCTCTTCCTTAGACCGTGAGATCGTGTAACTCCCGGATACCGTAGGAGTGCTTTAGGTGTACCAAACGTCACAACGTAACTGGGTGACTATAAAGGTGCATTACAGGTATCTCGAAAGTGTCATTGGGTTGACACGGATCGAGACAGGATTTGTCACTCCGTTATGACGGAGAGGTATTACTGGGCCCACTCGGTAGTGCATCATCATAATGAGCTCAAAGTGATCAAGTGTCTGGTCACGGGATCATGCATTACGGTACGAGTAAAGTGACTTGCCGGTAACGAGACTGAACGAGGTATTGGGATACCGACGATCGAGTCTCGGGCAAGTAACATACCATCTAACAAAGGGAATAGTATACGGGGTTGCTTGAATCCTTGACATCGTGGTTCATCCGATGACATCATCGAGGAGCATGTAGGAGCCAACATGGGTATCCAGATCTCGCTGTTGGTTATTGACCTGAGAGCGTCCCGGTCATGTCTGCATGTCTCCCGAACCCGTAGGGTCTACACACTTAAGGTTCGGTGACGCTAGGGTTATTAGGAAGACTTGTATGTGATTACTGAATGTTGTTAGGGTCTACACACTTAAGATCCCGGACGTCACGAGGAGTTCCGGAATGGTCCGGAGGTAAAGATTTATATATGGGAAGTCGTCAAACGGACACCGGAAAAGTTTCGGGTCATATCGGTATTATGGAGGGGTCACCGGAAAGGTTCCGGAGGACCACCCCTCTCGGGGGGCCACTTGGGCTGCGTGGGAGGCAGCCAACCCCTAGTGGGCTGGGCGCACCCCCTCCCCTTGGCCCATGCGCCTAGGGTTGAGGGGGGAACCCTAAGGGGGGCGCCCCCTTGCTTGGGGGGCAAGCCCCCCTCCCCTTGGTCGCCGCCCCCCTCTAGATGCATCTAGAGGGGGCCGGCCCCCCTCCTCCCTTCCCCTATAAATAGAGGGGTGAGGGGAGGGCTGCAACACACAATTGAAGGCGCAGCCCCTCCCCTCCCCAACACCTCTCCTTCTCCGCGTGCGCTTGGCGAAGCCCTGCCGGAGAACTGTCACTCCTTCATCATCGCGCCGTCGTGCTGCTGTTGGAGCCATCTTCCTCAACCTCTCCTTCCTCCTTGCTGGATCAAGACGGAGGAGACGCTGCCCGTACTGTCACGTGTGTTGAACGCGGAGGTGCTGTCCGTTCAGCGCTTTGGTCATCGGTGACCCGAGTACGACTCCATCATCACCATCCCCTCGAAAGCTTCCGCACGCGATCTACAAGTGGTATGTAGATGCAAACTCACTCCCATGACTCGTTGCTTAGATGAACTCATAGATGGATCTTGGTGAAACCGTAGGAAAATTTTTAATTTTCTGCAACGTTCCCCAACAATATCGACCCCCACCCTCATGTCAAAGTTATCAGGGATGTGGTATATGGACAACGACATACCCGATAAAAAATAAGAAGAGGAAGAAAAAAAAAGAGGATCGATAAGAAGAAAGGAATACAGGAGAAGATCGAAGAAAAAAAAGAAGAAAAAAAAGAGGAGAAGAAGAAAGGAATAGAGGTGAAGAAAAATAAATAGAAATTACTCTATTTTTTTCTTCTTCTCTTCTATTACTTTCTTCTTCTCCTCTTTTTTTTTTATTTTTTTTCTCTTCTTATTTATTTCTCCTCTTCTTCTCCTTTCTTCTTCTCCTTTCTTCTTCTCCTTCTTCCTCTTCTTATTTTATTTTTCCACTCCTTTTTCTTCTCCTTTCTCTTTTCTTCCTTTTCCATATTTTACTTTTTCCACTACACTAACCTATGCACTAACCTAAAATCGATATCTACTAATTAACAACCTAAATAAAAAAAATAATACATATATGAAGAAAACATCATATACACAAAAAAATATCATATTAACCCCCACCGCCCCCTCATGTCGAAGTTATCGCGGAGGGGGTATATCGACCCCCACCCCTCCTCATGTCAAATTTATCGGGGAGGGGGTATACCAACCTCCCCTCATGTCGAACTTACCAGGGAGGTATATCGACAACAACATAGCCCCCCCTCTCTTCCTTCTTCCTTCTTTCTTAAATATATAAAACTTTTTCTAAAAATGAAACTAACCTAAAATGCACTAAATCAGACAACATACAAAGATAAAAGTTCTCTAACAATCTATCTTTTGCATACATGAACATATATACACAGAGAACATACATACATTTTTATAAAAATGCAAAAAAAATCATCATATATATGAACAAGTTTTTTAAAAGGACATATAATCAGATATATATAAACATACATATACTCACACATATACATATAATCTAGAAAAAATCTGAAAAAAAGGACAGGGAGGAAGGGGGTGGCGCCGGCCTGACCAAGGAGAGGTGCGGCATGGTCGAGGCAGGGGCAGAGGCACGGCGTCGGTGTAGACGGCAGCGATGGCGGCGTGCTCGGGGCAGGGGCGACGGTGGGGTGGACGACGGCGGCAGGCGAGGCAGAGGCACGACGAGGGCGCGGCGTGGTCGGGCGAGGGCGACGACCACGCGGTCGTGGCGGGCCGACAGATGGCGTGGTCGGGCAGGGCGGCGGCGTCGGCACGGCAACGGGCGACGCGGCGGTGTTGGCGGCAACGGGCGACGCGGGCGGCGTCGCTCGAAGCGGCACAGGAGGTGACGTACAGCGTCGGGGCGCGGGGACGACGGGCACGGGGACAGCGGCGACGATGGGCGCTGGCAACGGCGGGCACGACAGTGAGGCGGCGGGGTAGCCTGGCGGTGTCGTGGTGTTCGGCATCGTCGGGGGGAAACTGCGATGAGAACTGAAATTTTTCACAAGCCTTGTTTATATACCCAGGGCATTGGTACCGGTTCTTGGCACCAACCGGAACCAAAGCCCCCCTTTTGTCCCGGTTGGTGCCACCAACCGGGACCAAAGCCCTCTTTTCAGCAGCCCAAAGGCCGGGAAGCAGGGGCCTTTGGTCCCGGTTGGTGGCATCAACCAGGACTAAAGGGATGCTTTAGTCCCGGTTGGCGCCTATGCAAACCGTGCTACAGATAAAGTTCTAGCAGTAGCGCGCCTTGTACTAAACACGTTACTACTAAAATTCCCACGGCATAACCGATAGGCTACACATAGTAGTAGCGATCTATATCGAACCGCTCTACCGCTATTTTCTTTGTAGCAGCGCATTTTATTCTAAACTCGCTACTGCTAAAGAAAGTAGAAAGGTAATTGAAAATGAAAGAAATAGAAGAAGGTGAAAGGAAAAAAATAAAATGTGAAGAAAAATAAGTGAAGAAGGGGAAAAAAGAGAAAGGAGTAGCAGTAGCGCGTATCCCAGAACACGCTGTAGCTAATCTAGCAGTAGCGCGCTTTCTGGAACACGCTACTGCTACTTCTGACTTAACCATGGGATTTGTCCTTCCCCACGGCCACTTCCCCAAAATCCAACTCCTCCGCTCTCGCCGCCGCGCGCTCACCGCACACCCTCTACGCCGCCCCCGACCCCGGATTCAACACTGCCCCCGCCCCCGACCTCAACACCGCCCCGGACGCCGCCCTCGACCCCGACCTCGACGCCGCCCTCCGCCGCGCGCCCGAGCCCTGACCCCGACCTCGTCGCCACCTGCCCCTCCCTCGTCGCAGGCAGCCGAGGTGAGCACGCCTGCTCCTCCCTCTCCCCTACCTCTGCCTAGGGTTTCTTCATATTTTAGTTGCATCAAATTAGTTAGGGTTCATGTAAGGGTGGAAACGAATCGGATGCAGATGCGGCTCAAATTAGTTAGGGTTCATGTAAGGGTGGAAACGAATCAAATTTCTAAGGTGACTCATAAAACGAGTAAAATTTGACCACTTATTTCACTTTTAAGTTGGATAATTGTAATATCCGCTACTCCTAGGTTCATCAAATTAGGAGGTAATTAGGGCAGTAGTTCCTAGGTACTAATTAGTTAGTACGAACTAGATAATAATTAGGTACTAGTTTATTTTTATTTTTAGTAAGATTATTTTTAGTAAGAACTAGTTGAATTAATAGAACTAGTTAGTAAGAACTTGTTATTTTTCAGTTAAAGCATTTTTTCCAGCATCATCGTCGACGATGCCTATCCCGCATCCTCGTCGTCGAGTCGACAGAGGACACCTGTGTCACCAGATGGGCCATGTCCGGGACTGGGCTCCGCCGGGGTTGTACTGGGAGGCGCTACCTACCAGGGGGCGCAGGTTGGTGAGGAGCCAGCCTGTCATTGACCCGAACCTTCTTTGGTGGCGGTCGCATGGGCCAGTGATGGTCCAGAGGCTCGAGGACCCCGCGGAGGTGGTGCGTCACCGTGTCAGCGAGGAGGACGCGCACGTCCCTCGCTACTTGTTTGTGTTGGAGCACATGTTCTCCAATACCTGGAAGGTTCTCCAGGGATCTCACTGGAGCTATGATCATGTGATGGTTCCTTCTCTGTGGGTCTCCACCGCCCGCGCCGATACCCGTCGTGCGCTAGGGTTTTAGTTGTATTAGTGCTGTTATATGTATGATACTATTCGGGATGTATTAGTGATAATATTCGAGATGTACGGACGCATGAGATGATTTACTTTTTCTTATTGAATGCATGCTAATTTGAGTCCTATAAGATATTTTCAAATGTATATCTTGTGTTGCTCAAATAGGATATGTGCTTGCCCAAGTGGCCGGTCATGTTTGCAGGTTACACCTCCGAGTGGCCAATGTTTTGCCGGAGTATTAATTCATTTCGGTTCCGGCAATTTTCAGGCGCTAGATATGTCCTATGTTAGCAAAGGCCATGCCAGATGTTTCCATAAATTTTGGCATGACTTGTGCCAGAATATGTAGGAAATATCGAGTGCCCCGGATTTGTGTGTTGACTATCCTGGTAGTTGTCTTTGATCGATTTTCAATTAATGTTTCAACTATGAACATACGAAATGTCTGACGATGAAAAGGATTTCAGTATTTGCAAAGACTGCGAAGACGAGCGCGGCCTGTGCGACAGAATCTTCCTAGATGATGATAAGCGCTTTAGCATCAAGCTGGACGAGAACTTCGAAGTGGATACAGTAAGTCATGATGACAAGTCTTTTTTCGTAATTTTAGCATGACATCTGCTTCATTTGCTTCAACTTATAATTTTTTTTTACTATTCTACCAGTGTATCCCCTGCCATGCAAGAGTTTTTGTCTTGGATAAGATAGGTTTCAGTCCTATGACAACTACTATGGAGGTAAAGAGAGTTTATTTGAAGACCGAGCAATCTGTAACTTTCAGTTACTTCTGGAACTCCAAAAATCCTACCAAAATAGGACGTCCTAGGCAATTTTTCTATTGATCTACAACAAAAAGAATCAACGCAAAATCATGTTACTGTGATTTATAGATTTTTTTCTCGTGAGCGCAAAGTTTCTGTTTTTCAGCAGAATCAAATTAACTTATAACATAGGTTATCCTATAGGTTCTACTTGGCACAAACACTAAATAAAACATGAAAACACATCTAAACAGAGAGTAGATGCAAATTTTATTACTAAATAGGAACAAAAACAAAAAACACAAGGATAATTGGGTTGCCACCAACTAGCGCTATCGTTTAACGCCCCTAGCTAGGCATAAAAGCAAAGATAGATCTAAGTAGTGCCATCTTTGGCGCTTGATTCATAAGTAGCTCGCACGATACATTCATAAGGTAATTTAATCTTCTTTCTTGGAAAGTGCTCCATGCCTTTCCTTAATGGAAATTGGAATCTAATATTCCCTTCCTTCATATCAATAATCGCGCCAATAGTTCTAAGGAAAGGTCTACCAAGAATAATAGGGCAAGAAAGATTGCAATCTATATCAAGAACGATAAAATCCACGGGCACCAAATTTCTATTTGCAACAACGAGGACATCATTGATTCTTCCCATTGGCTTTTTAATGGTGGAATCCGCAAGGTGCAAATTTAAAGAGCAATCATCAAGATCATGGAAACCTAGAATATCACATAAAGTTTTCGGAATTGTGGAAACACTAGCACCCAAATCACATAAAGCAAAACACTCATAATCTTTAATTTTAATCTTTATAGTAGGTTCCCACTCATCATTAAGTTTTCTAGGTATAGAAACTTCCAAATTGGGTTTTTCATCAAAAGATTGCATCAAGGCATCAACAATATGTTTGGTAAAGGCTTTATTTTGACTATAAGCATGAGGAGAATTCAACACGGATTGCAACAAGGAAATACAATCTACTAAAGAACAATTATCATAATTAAATTCCTTGAAATCCAAGATAGTGGGTTCAATGCTATTTAAAGTCTTGACCTCTCCAATCCCACTTTTACCAAATTTAGCATCAAGATCTAAAAACTCCAAATTATCGGAACGCTTTTTAACCAAAGTTGATTCACTTCCAGTCCCATTATTATCAAGATTCATATTGCAAAACAAAGATCTAATAGGGGCACATCAATAACTTTAAGATCTTCATCATTATTTTCATGGAAACTAGAAGAACACGCTTTAACAAAGCAATCTTTCTTAGCACGCAATCTAGCGGTTCTTTCTTTGCATTCGTCAATGGAACTTCTCATAGCTTTGAGAGACTCATTGATATCATGCTTAGGAGGAGTAGATCTAAGTTTCATAGAATCAACATCACGCGAAAGCCTATCAACGTTCCTAGCAAAATCATCAACTTTAAGCATTTTTTCTTCAAGCAAAGCATTAAAATTATTTTGAGAGATCATAAATTCGCTCACACTATTTTCAAAATCAGAGGGCATCTTATTAAAATTACCATAAGAATTATTGTTGGAATTTCCATAATTATTAGAGGAATTACTAGGGAACGGTCTAGGATTAAAGTTTCGTCTATAAGCATTGTTGCCAAAATTATTCCTACCAACAAATTTTACATCCATAGATTCATTATTATTCTCAATCAAGGTAGTAAAGGCATATCATTGGGATCAATAGAAGCACTCTTAGTAACAAACAATCTCAAAAGTTCATCCATCTTTCCACTCAAAACATTAATTTCTTCTATAGCATGCACTTTTTTATTAGTAGATCGTTCGATGTGCCATTGAGAATAATTAGCCATGATATTATCAAGGAGTTTTGTAGCTTCTCCTAAGTTGATTTCCATAAACGTGCCTCTGGCGGCCGAATCTAAAAGATTTCTAGAAGCAAAATTCAATCCAGCATAAAGTTTTGTATGATCATCCATAAATTCAAACCATGAGTAGGGCAATTGCGAATCATCAATTTCATTCTTTCCCAAGATTGGGCAACATGCTCATGATCAAGTTGTTTAAAATTCATAATATCGTTCCTAAGCGAGATGATCTTAGCGGGAGGAAAATACTTAGAGATAAAAGCATCTTTGCACTTGTTCCAAGAATCAATACTATTTTTAGGCAAAGACGAAAACCAAACTTTAGCACGATCTCTAAGTGAAAACGGAAATAGCTTCAATTTAACAATATCATGATCCGTATCTTTTTTATTTTGCATCTCACACAAATCAACAAAGTTGTTTAGATGGGTATGATGACCCACAAGTGTAGGGGATCTATCGTAGTCCTTTCGATAAGTAAGAGTGTCGAACCCAACGAGGAGCAAAAGGAAATGATAAGCGGTTTTCAGTAAGGGTTTCTCTGCAAGCACTGAAATAGTAGGTGATAGATAGTTTTGTGATAAGATGAATAGTAACGAGCAAAAAGTAAATAAAGTAAATAAAGTGCAGTAAGGTGGCCCAATCCTTTATGTAGCAAAGGATAAGCCTGGACAAATTGTAATAATGAAGAAGGAGCTCCCGAGGACACATTGGGAATTATCGTCAATCTAGTTTTCATCACGTTCGTAAGATTCGCGTTCGGTACTTTGATAATTTGATATGTGGGTGGACAGGCACTTGGGTACTGCCCTAACTTGGACAAGCATCCCACTTATGATTAACCCCTTTTGCAAGCATCCACAACTAAAAAAGGAGTATTAAGGTAAACCTAACCACAACATTAAGCATATGGGTCCATATCAACCCCTAACGAAGCAACGCATAAGCTAGGTTTTAAGCTTCTGTCACTCTAGCAACCCATCATCTACTTATTACTTCCCTATGCCTTCCTCTAGGCCCAAATAATGGTGAAGTGTCATCTAGTCGACGTTCACATAACACCACTAGAGGAAAGACAACATACATCTAATCAAAATATCGAACGAATACCAAATTCACATGACTACTAATAGCAAGACTTCACCCATGTCCTCAGGAACAAACGTAACTACTCACAAAGCATATTCATGTTCATAATCAGAGGAGTAATAATATGCATAAAGGATCTGAACATATGATCTTCCACCGAGTAAACCAATTAGCATCAACTACAAGGAGTAATCAACACTACTAGCAACCCACGGGTACCAATTTGTGGTTTTGATACAAGATAGGATACAAGAGATGAACTAGGGTTTTGAGAGGAGATGGTGCTGGTGAATATGTTGATGGAGATTTACCCCCTCCCGATGAGAGGATCGTTGGTGATGACGTTGGTGATGATTTGCCCCTCCCGGAGGGAAGTGTCCCCGGCAGAACAGCTCTGCCAGAGCCCTAGATTGATTCCGCCCAGGTTCCTCCTCATGGCGGCGGAGTTTCGTCCCGTAAGCTTGCCCACGATTTTTTCTAGGGTAAAAGTGATGATATAGAAGAAGATGGACGCCGGAGGCCCACCAGGGGGCCCAAGAGATAGGGGCCGCGCCCTACAGGGGGGGGCTGTCTCCTGGTCAGGGCGTGGGCCCCCTGGCCTATTTCTTTCACTCATAAATTCTTAATAAATCCAAAAAGTTGTTTCGTGGAGTTTCCGGACTTTTGGAGTTGTTCAGAATAGGTTTCCAACGTTTGCTCCTTTTCTAGCCAGAATTCCAGCTGCCGGCATTCCCCCTCTTCATGGTAAACCTTGTAAAATAAGAGAGAATAGCCATAAGTATTGACATATAAAGTGTAATGACAGACCATAATGCAATAAATATTGATATAAAAGCATGATGCAAAATGGACGTATCAACTCCCCCAAGCTTAGACCTCGTTTGTCCTCAAGCGGAAGCCGAAATCGAAAAATATGTCCACATGTTTAGAGATAGAGGTGTCGATAAAAATAAAATACGCACATGAGGGCATCATGATCATTCTAATAGCGGTAACATATATAGATTTTGTCATATGATTTCCTATGCTCAAGTAATAAACAATTCACAATGTCAAGTATGGTTCATAAACTTCATTGTGAACTAACAAACTATAATCTCATTCATTGAAGCAATTGCAATTTATCGTAACATCAGAAAGAGTCAATAATAGAGCTGTTAAACAAGCTCACATACTCAACTATGTCGTAGTCTCCCATAATTGCTAACACTCACGCAATACTTGTGGTTATAGAGTTTCAGCCGGACACTGAGAAAGATAGGGGCTTATTGTGTTGCCTCCCAACGTATTCACCTTTAGGTGATGTCAACAATAATAGCCTATGCCAACTTACATCCAATTGGATATATGTATCATGATCTTTCAAACACGAGGAGCTTGCCAAAGGATAAAGTGAAAAAGGGGAAAGGTGAGGATCACCTTGACTCAAGCATAAAGTAAAAGATAGGCCCTTCGCAGAGGGAAGTAGAGGTTGTCATGCGCGTTTAGGGTTGATGCACGAAATCTTAATGAAAAAGAACGTCACTTTATATTGCCCCTTGTATGTGGACCTTTATTATGCAATCCGTCGCTTTTATTACTTCCACAACAAGTTCGTACAAAGCTTATTTTCTCTGCACTAATAAGTCATACATATTTAGAGAGCAATTTTTATTGCTTGCACCGATGAAAACTTACTTGAAGGATCTTACACAATCCATAGGTAGGTATGGTGGACTCTCATGACAAAACTGGGTTTGAGGATATTTGGAAGCACAAGTAGTATCTCTACTTGCACTACTAGAAAAAGGGGCTATCGTTGAGGCCTGTTTTGCCCATTAGTCCCGGTCCAATCCAGAACCGGGACTAATGTGAGCATTTATCCCGGTTCGTGAGCCCAGGGGGGGCGGCCGGTCCACGTGGGCCATTGGTCCCGGTTCGTCCGGACCTTTTGGTCCCGATTCTTTGGGACGAACCGGGACCAATGGGCTTCGCTCTGGCCCACCACTATTGGTCGGTTGGTGGCATGAACCGGGACCAAAGGCTTCCCTTTAGTCCCGGCTCATGCCACCAACCGGACCAATAGTGCTGCCTATATATAGCCCCTCGCAAGAGCAGAGCACACTGCTATGTTTTTTCGGCCGAGGGGAGGGGGCTTGGTGGTGCTCTAGCTCACCTCCTATGCACACAAGGTGTTCGATGGAATGCCCGAGCCACACTACTTAAGCTTTCTCCTCTCAAGCTCGACCTCTAACCTCCATTTTCCTCAATATTTGTCTAGGTTTAGCGGTCCGTCACGCCCCATCCCGTCTTCACCGCATCGATCACCCGCCGATCTCATCGCCAAGACCACCGTGGTGAGCCTCTTGTTCTTATCTTCTTTCTGAAAGGAAAAATATTCTTACTTGTATTATTTTCTTACTTTTATTATTGCATCTTATATAGTGCGATGGTTTTGGTATCCGCCTCGTCGGCCCTCGTCCTGTCTATGATTTGGATGTGGTATATATATTATCTTTTCATAACTATTGGTTCATTTATTGTTTATGAAAATTATGCCGATAACGTGACATAGATTTTATTTATCTAGGAGGTTGTTGAACCGAAATTCCAACCAACCCTATTGTCGAGAGGTTAAATTTAGTTGAAAAAGAAAACAATTTCTTGAAGGAAAAAATAAAAAAACTTGAGGAGGAGAAGATGATATTGGAGTTGCATGTTGCGGATGTCGTCGATGATAACAAGATCAAGATGGATGCAATGCGCTTGAAGATGAGAAAGATTAGAAAATATGCCATTCATACCGAGGCTTGGTATCATTATGCCGTTGGATAAGTTGTTACCTTGGTTGCGATTATGATCGTATTTGTTTTCACATTGAAATGTTTTACATAGTTTCAATGTATGGTTTAATTAATTTAGATGCTCTGCAGAGCTTTATGTTGTTAGATGAGAACTATGTATGTACTTTGGTTTTTATGTGATGATGAACTTCTATTAATTTGGTCACTTAATTATCTATTCATGATGTTCTGTAATGATTTTTGACACACTTAATTATATATAATGCACGCAGATGAACCGGCAATGGATGTACGGTGATGACACACCTCCGAGTACATTAAGGCGTGCATGCTTTGCTCAAGTGGCTGAGGCAAACAAGCAGAATGGTTTTATGTGTTGTCCATGCCCTATATGTAGGAATCTGAAGTCTTACTCTGACCGGAAAATCCTTCACACCCACCTGCTTTACAAGGGTTTCATGCCACACTATAATGTTTGGACGAGGCACGGAGAAATAGGGGTTATGATGGAAGGCGGCGAGGAAGAAGAGTACGATGACAACTTTGTGCCCCTGAATACGGTGATGCTCTGAACATCAAGTTGCACTGACGATGTGCACGATGGTGCTGCAACGGGCGAAGCTGCTGAAGATCAAGATGAACCAGACGATGTGCCCCATGATGATGATCTCCGCGGGTCATTGTCGATGCAAGAACACAATGCGAAAGTCAAAAGGAGAAGCTGAAGTTCGATCGCATGTTAGAGGATCACAAAAAAGGGTTGTACCCCAATTGCGAAGATGGCAACACAAAGCTCGGTACCGTACTCGAATTGCTGCAGTGGAAGGCAGAGAATGTTGTGCATGATAAAGGATTTGAGAAGCTACTGAAAATAATGAAGAAGAAGCTTCCAAAGGATAACGAATTGTCCGACAGTACATACGCAGCAAAGAAGGTCGATGCCCTCTAGGATTGGAGGTGGAGAAGATACATGCATGCCCTAATGACTGCATCCTCTACCGTGGTGCCTACAAGGATCTGAACGCATGCCTGGTATGCGGTGCATTGCGATATAAGATCGACGAGATGACCCCGGTGATGTTGACGGCGAGCCTCCGGAAGAGGGTTCCTGCGAAGGTGATGTGGTATGCTCCTATAATACCACGGTTGAAACGTCTGTTCAGAGACGGAGAGCATGCCAAGTTGATGCGATGGCACAGTGAGGACCGTAAGAAAGACGGAAGTTGAGAGCACCCGGTGACGGGTCGCAGTGATGGAGAAAATCGAGAGAAAGTATTGGGATGAGTTTGCAAAGGACCCAAGGAACGTATGGTTTGCTTTAAGCGCGGATGGCATTAATCCTTTCGGGGAGCAGAGCAGCAATGACAGCACCTGGCCCGTGACTCTATGTATGTATAACCTTCCTCCTTGGATGTGCATGAAGCGGAAGTTCATTATGATGCTAGTTCTCATCCAAGGCCCTAAGCAACCCGGCAACGACATTGATGTGTACCTAAGGCCATTAGTTGAGGAACTTTTACAGTTGTGGAATGGAAACGGTGTACGTACGTGGGATGAGCACAAAAAGGAGGAATTTGACCTAAAGGCGTTGCTGTTCGTGACAATCAACGATTGGCCCGCTCTCAGTAACCTTTCAGGACAGACAAACAAGGGATACCACGCATGCACGCACTGTTTACTTGACACCGATAGTATATACCTGGGAAGCTGCAGGAAGAATGTGTACCTGGGCCATCGTTGATTTCTTCCGACCAACCATCAATGTCGAAAGAAAGGCAAGCATTTCAAAGGCGAGGCAGATCACCGGAAGAAGCCCGCCATGCGTACCGGTGATCACGTACTTGCTATGGTCAATGATTTACACGTAATCTTTGGAAAGGGTCCCGGCGGACTAGCTGTTCCGAATGGCGCTGAGAATCACGCACCCATGTGGAAGAAGAAATCTATATTTTGGGACCTACCCTCTTCGAAAGACCTAGAGGTCCGCTCTTGATCGACGTGATGCACGTGACGAAGAACCTTTGCGTGAACCTGCTAGGCTTCTTGGGCGTGTATGGGAAGACAAAAGATACACCTGAGGCACGAGAGGACCTGCAACGCTTGCACGAAAAAGAGGGCATGCCTCCAAGCAGTATGAAGGTCCTGCCAGCTACGCTCTTCGAAAGAAGAGAAAGAAATATTCTTTCAATGCCTGCTCAAGATGAAGGTCCCGACTGGCTTCGTCGAATATAAAGGGAATAGCTACGCTCTTACGAAGAAGAGAAAGAAATATTCTTTCAATGCCTGCTCAGATGAAGGTCCCGACGGCTTCTCGTCCAATATAAAGGGAATAATAAATATGTCGAGAAAAGTTCCGAACCTAAAGTCTCATGACTGCCACGTGATTATGACACAACTGCTTCCGGCTGCATTGAGAGGGCTTCTACCGAAAACGTCCGATTAGCCATTGTGAAGCTATGTGCATTCCTCAATGCAATATCTCGAAGGTGATCGATCCAGAAATCGTAGTAACGCTAAGGAGTGATGTGGCGCAATGTCTTGTAAGTTTCGAGCTGGTGTTCCCACCATCCTTCTTCAATATCATGACGCACGCCCTAGTTCATCTAGTCGATTTAGATTGTCATTCTGGGCCCGTATTTCTACACAATATGTAACCCTTTGAGAGGTTCATGGAGTCCTAAAGAAATATGTTCAGAACCGTGCTAGGCCGAAGGAAGCATCTCCATGGGCCATCAAACAGAGGATGTCATCGGGTTTTGTGTTGACTTCATTCCTGGCCTTAATAAGATAGGTCTCCCTAAATCGCGGTATGAGGGGAGACTGACTGAAAAAACACGCTTGGAAGAGACTCAATAATATGCAGGACGGATATTCTTGGTCTCAAGCACACTACACAGTTCTACTGAGAACTCTACCTTGGTGACCCGTATGTCGATGAACACAAGAACAGTCTGCGCTCCAAACACCGGAGCGGTCTGACGATCGGATTACATGTGAACACATCAGACTTTCAGCAGTTGGTTGGAAACACGTCTCGAGGTGACAGCACTGTTTGTGATGAGTTGTACTTGTTGTCCAGGGACCATCTTCGACTGTAATGATTTGGAAAGGATACAAGATAAATGGGAATACATTTTACACGATTGACCAAGATGAAAAGAGCACCAACCAAAACAGCGGTGTCCGCTTTGATGCAGCAACCGACAAGGAAATGACACATATTATGGTTACATAGTAGACATATGGGAACTTGACTACGGAGTAGATTTTAAGGTCCCTTTGTTTAAGTGCAAGTGGGTCAATCTGTCAGAGGCGGGTGCAGGTAGACCCACAATGACGGAATGACAACAAGGATCTGAAAATCTTGGGTACACCGACGAACCGTTCGTCCTAGCCAATGATGTGGCACAGGTTATCTATGTGAAGGACATGTCTACGGACCGAGGAAAAGAAAAGATAAGGAAGCGAATACATCATACAATGAGCCAAAGCGCCACATAGTTCTTTCAGGAAAAGGGACATCCAGGGAGTGGAGGGCAAGATGACATGTCTCAAGAGTATGAAAAGTTTCATGAAATTCCCCCTTCAAAGTCAAGGCTGACCCAAGCATCCTGATAAATGATGCAGATTATCCATGGTTAGGCGCAATAAGCAAACGACACAAGCGAAGAAAAAGTGAAGACTTTCTCCGCAACTATTATGATGATACCATGCCAACTTTGTAACACACGAGTATGATACCATTGTCCGCTTTGTTCATGAACATGCTATGCCAACTTTGAGAACCTCGCCAACGAAGGGCGCCACACCGGTTTATAAGCCCGTCCCTCTACGCCTTGTTGAGCTCACAAACTTGTGATTCACACAAATTTCAAAGAATTCAAATTTTATAAAACTAATGGCACAAACAGAAAGTTTATAATTGTTCTAAAACAAATGGCACTAACAGAAAGTTTATAATTTTGCTGACCTAAAAGCAAAAAGAATTAAAAATAAAGCAAAAACCAAAAGAAAATAAATAATGCAGGAAACAAAACAAAAAACTTGAAAAAAGTAATAATAATAGCAACAATAAGCATTTTGTTGTAAGTAGAAACAAAATAAAATAAATAAAGCAACAAAGAAAACAAAAAAGTGTTTTTGAATTTTAAAACTAATGGCACAAACAGAAAGTTTATATTTTTCTAAAACTAAAAGCACTAACAGAAAGTTTATAATTTTGCTGACCTAAAAGCAAAAAGAATTAAAAATAAAGCAAAAACCCAAATAAAATAAATAATGCAGAAAACAAAACAAAAAACTTGAAAAAATAAAAATAGCAACAATAAGTATTTTGTTGTAAGTAGGAACAAAATAAAATTAATAAAGCAACAAAGAAAACAAAAAAAGTGTTTTCAAATTTTAAAACTAATGGCACTAATAGAAAGTTTATATTTTTTCTAAAACTAAAAGCAAAAAGAAATAAAATATAAAGCAAAAAAACTGCCACCTACTAGGCCCCCACGGGCTGAATACGACTAGAAACCCTACATGGGCCACGATTCAGGCCCGCAGAGGCCCAATAGGCCCACAGGCAGTAGCATGATTAGGCCCGAAAGCCTGCGTTAGAGAGGAGCTCGAAAGGGGACGCACACCAGCGCTTATAAACCAGTGCCGGCGCCCTTCGACTAGCGAGGTGGGACTAAATATTTGGGTTCGGGGCAGCACAGGCCTTTGGTCCCGGTTGGTGGCACCAACCGAGACTAAAGGGGGGTTTAGTCCCGGTTGGTGCCACGACCCGGGACTAATGCCCCCCTTTAGTCCCGGGTCGTGCCACCAACCGGGACCAAAGGCCGCCGCTTCCCGCCCTTTGGGTTGCTGAAATTTGGCACCCTTTAGTCCCGGTTGGTGCCACCAACCGGGACCAAAGGCCGCCGCTTCCCGCCCTTTGGGCTGCTGAAATTTGGCCTTTGGTCCCGGTTGGTGGCTCCAACCGGGACTAGCAGGGCATTAGTCCCGGTCGTGCCACGAACCGGACCAATGCTCTTCTATATAAGCAAGACTTGTGAAATTTTCACATCTCCTCGCCTCCTAGCCAGTTGCCCCGCCCCAGGCTGCCCAAATCGCCTCCTCGTCGCCCCGCCACGCCGCCGCCATCCCCGCCTCCCGTGCCCCTGCCCCTGCGCCCCAGCCCACGCCGCCGCCGCCCGTGCCCTGCCCGTCCCGAGCACGCACGGCCCGCCCCCTGCGCCCACGCCGCCGCCGCCCGTGCCCCTGCCTGTCCCGAGCACGCACGGCCGCGCCCTGCTCCCCCCGCCCGCCGCCGCCCGTGCCCTGCCCACGTCCACGAGCACGCGCCCGCGCCCTCGCCCCCGCGCCGCCGCCTGCCCCTCGCCCTGCCCGCCCCACCTCGTCGTCGCCGCGCCCGCCCCCACTGCCGCCCCGCCTCGACGCCGCCTCCTCCCGTTCGGTCCGGCTCCGCGACCCCTTTCCTCCCTGTCCCTCGTCCTCTTCATAAAAAAAATTCATATAATTTTTTAGGCAGATTTATGTTCATGTATATATGTTCATTACATGTTCATAATATGGATGATGTATGCATGCTTTTTAGGCAGATTTTATATGTTCATTATATGTTCATAATTTTTAGGCAGATTTTATATATGTTCATTATATGGATGGATGGATGATTTATATGTTTATATGGATGGATGGATGATTATATGATTTATATGTTTATATGGATGGATGGATGGATGATTATATCATTATATGTTCATAATATGGATGATGTATGCATGCTTTTTAGGCAGATTTTATATGTTCATAATTTTTAGGCAGATTTTATATATGTTCATTATATGGATGGATGGATGATTTATATGTTTATATGGATGGATGGATGATTATATGATTATATGTTCATTATATATGTTCATTATATGGATGGATGGATGGATGGATAATTTTAGGCAGATTTTTAGATTTTTAGGCAGATTTTAGAATTTTTGTGTATGTATGTTATGTTTATATGTATGTATGTATGTTCATATGTATGTATGTTTATATGCAAAGCATATGCAAAGAAAATGTATGAATGGTCATATGCAAAGAAAAATGTATGTATGGTCATATGCAAAGAAAATGTATGTATGTATGTTCATATGAAAGAAAAATGTATGTATGTATGTTCATATGCATATGCAAAGAAAATGTATGTTCATATATATGATGATATGTTCATATAAAAGGAAAATAAGAAGAGGAAGAAAGGAGAAGAAGAGGAGAGGAAGAAGAGGAGAAATAAATAAGAAGAGGAAAAAAGAAGAAAAAGAAGAGGAGAAGAAGAAAGGAATAGAAGAGAAGAAGAAAAATAGAAAAATTCTATTTTTTCTTCTTCTCTTCTATTCCTTTCTTCTTCTCCTCTTTTTTTTCTATTTTTCTTCTTCTCTCTTTTCTTCTTCTCCTCTTCTTTTTCTTCTTTTTTCTTCTTCTTCTTCCTTCTTCCTTCTTCCTCTTTTCTTCCTTTTCCTTATTTTCCTTTCTCGAGGGATAAGAAGAAAAGAAGAGGAGAAGAAGAAAGAAAGGAATGGAGGAGAAAGAAGAAACTTTGACACGAGGGGGGTACCGATACCCCTCCCCGATAACATTATTTTCCCATGTATATGTATGTTGCGTCGTTGTCGATATAACGAGGGTGTCGAGGATCGCCGAGGGTCTAGCGTCGGGAACTAGGGTAGAGGGTCGAGGGTCATTAAGGGTCAAGGGTCGAAGGTTTCAGGTCGAGGTTCCTATAGTGTCAAAGTATTGAAGAAATCCATCGCTTCATCATTAGCCGAAGTAACCATGGCATGATGGTGCAAGTCCTCAAAGTTGTTACGAATGGAGTCCGGATAGGATAATTTGCCTTTTGCTGAACTTTGTACCAAAAAGCGAATTATCCTATCTGGGACTCCATTCCAAACCAACTTTGAGAGCTTGCACCATCATGCACCTGTTACTTTCTAAATGATGAAGACATGGTTTTGTTGAATCCTTTGACACTAGGCAACCTCCCGACCCCTCGGCGATCTTCGACCCCTTGACCCTCGACCGCTCGGCGATCCACGACCCTCTATCCTACTTGTGGGACATAGATGTACTATTCAACGCCGACCACCTCCCGATAGCTTCAACACGTGGGGGGGGGGGTCGATATTACGTACCCCCTCCTAGCTTGAAGCGATCTCGAGGCCACCCCCTAACCCTTGAAGCGTTGTCGAGGCCACCCCAAACCCTAGAGAAGCAGCATCGAGGCCACTAATATGATTCCTTATTGTGATTAGCTAGCTAGTTCTACGTTGGCACTAATATATCCATATCTGTCATGTATGAATAATAATTGCCATGTTGTAAATATTTGTAGAAACTATGGAAACCCCCCGAGACGAAGCACAAGAAGCGTTGTTGAGGGACATAATCGCACACGGAAGTCATGCCGTCTCCTCGATGATGTTTCTCAACGTCGATAACGATGGTCTGGAAGGAGAGGGTGAAGAAGCAGCTAGCTATGATTTACATGGCTCTGATGACCCAATGCGGTGCAAGAAGTAGACCGTGAGGACGGCTCGGTGATCACCAAACCGAGTCCGCCAGGTATATATATTAGTTAAGCCTGTGCTGACTAGCTCTCGCCTTTGTTTTGGTATATATATATGTACACATATTAATTAACTCTCGTCTTTGTTCTTTTTCTAGCCCTCGGATCGAGCACAACCGGTAAAGAGACGAGGCCCAAGAAAAGTTGAGCTCGGATGAAAAGTTTGAGATCATACAAATCACGCGACGGCCAACCGATTGAACCCTACCGGACAAAGAAGGCATTTGTCGCTCGGTCAGGGGTTCTCGTTAGGGACAAGATCCCGATCAGCATCCACCAATGGTATAAGCCTAAGAACGAAGACCACGAGGTGTCTTGTGTCAATGATATGCAGAAAAATGATCTTTGGACTGAGCTGAAGTCAAATTTTACCCTACCGCCAGAGGATGATCCGGAGAAGCCAGTAATAGAGCCATTATTCAAGTCTTTTGCTCTTAAGAAGATGGCAGAACTATTCAGGAATTGGAAGAAAGACCTCAATACGTATGTCGAAAAAATGAGACACCAGAATTCACGGGCAAATATGAGAAGATCAGAGATGATGGCCCGCATTTGTGGCCTACAAGACATCGGAAAAGAGTAAAAAGATGTCAGCGACAAACAAGAGAAATGCTGCGAAGAAGAAGCTTCATCATCGCACGGGTCGGTGGCTACCTCATAGCCCGCCTAAGTGGGCCAAGGCTGAGAATGATCTGCTTGATAAAGGAATCGAACCGAGACAATGAACTGGCCAGACCATTGCGGACTTGGTTCTTGGGGCGGCGGATCCTTGGATCCTATAACGGGGAAGTGCATTTGGACGGACGAACAATTGGACATACCAGTCAAGAGGCTTAAGCATTATATCGAAGCAGCGCAGCAAGGGAAGTTCGTTCCAGACAGGGAGAAGGACGAGCTCACAATGGCCCTCGAATCTCGAGCACCCTGGACGGACACGAGGCACGCCAGGCTCCCTTTCGTGGAAGGCTGGATTTCCGGACGCAGGGGGTTACAAAACCCATGAGAGGAGGAAGAAACTGGAGCAGAGCCTAATGCAGGCGCTGCACGAAAGGGTAATGGGGCTAGAGGAACGAGAAGAGGAACGAGAAGCAGCCGATCACAACAAACGACCTGCCGAAGCTTCCCCCGAAGCTACCCCGCCATCTCAGCGGAGAAGCAGCGTGGCTTCCACCGAGCTGCTTCAGCCAGAGCAGCATGCCTTGACGGCTCCTGCCAGCTATCCCATGGATGCTGTCACGGATGCTGAAAGTTGCCACCTTATGGCGCAATGGAGCAATTTAAAGGTCAAGGCGGCTGTTGGCTTTGTTTATCCCACTAAACCCGACTCAACTTTTCACTGCCGGCCGATTCCAGAAGGATATGCTAAGGTGATGGTCGATGAAATAACGGAGGGATTTGAGGAGCTCCGGCTTGACCACCCTACCGGTGAAGGGGAGTATCGGCTGGGTTCTGCTCTGAAGACTCCATGCCTATGGCGGAAGGATCTCATCAACCTTCCGAACTGGACGCCTCCGCCTCCTCCTCCTCCTCCGGCGAGTCAGGGCACTCCGCCTCCTCCACCGCCTCCTCCTCCTCCTCCGACGAGTCAGGGCACTCCGCCTCCTCCACCGCCTCCTCCTCCTCCTCCGGCGAGTCAGGGCACTCCGCCTCCTCCACCGCCTCCTCCTCCGGCGAGTGACGATCAGGGCACTCGGCCGGCTCCTTCTCCGGCGCGTGGCGGCACTCCGTCTCCTTCTCCGCCTGCACCGGCGCGTCCGGGCAGCCAGCCTCCTCCTTCTCCGCCTCGTCAGCAAGGGCGGAAGAGACCCGCCGCTGCTCCGGCTGCTCCGGCGCGTCGTAGTCCTTCTCCTCCGCCTCGTAAGCAAGGAAAGAAGACATCCGCTCCGTCTGCTCTGCCGGCGTCTAGCAGTACAGCCAAAGGCGGGAGGAGATACAGATTCGGTCCTTCTCTCAAGACTCCAGAGAAGTTACCGTACGAGAGGAGCGAGGAGGAAAACGCGAAGATCGCGCAGACCGAAGTGGATGACTGGTTTCAAGGGTTGAAAGCAAAGAGACATCCACCTCCGGAGGAGAAGGTAGATCCGTCAAAGCGAAGCGCACTCTGCTGCCCCGACAAAACCACCCAAGTCTCCGCCAAAGGCAACTATGAGCGCATTATTGGAAAGGCATTTGCCGAGGCGGAGAGATCGGGAAGTACTGTCGGTGATCAAAGGATGAAAGAACGACGAGCTGGGAAACAAATTGCCCAGCTCGCGAATGAACAAGCGAATCGTGCCCCCGCTCAAGGTGCCTGCTAGCGACATCGTCGATCCGAGGATGGTGCCCGTTATGGCAATCCTGAAGATTACTTGCCCGACGATGTACAATTTGATTTCTTGGAGGTGCAGATACAAAGATACGAGTACGGAAGCCTCTCGTCAAAGATGAAAGCTCTCTAACAACGATGATGCTAAGATTCCATGATTGGTACATGAAAACCTGCAAAGAGTCGAGGGAGGAATACTTTGTATTTGAGAGTTAAAAGGAGCATGACCTCCTTGGAATTGAACTGTTGCCTATTCCATTTGAGGAGTTCTATCAGTTTTTCAATCAATTGGCCCTCGATAAAGCAACGGTCACCTGCTACTGTGTGTAAGTAGTACTACTTCTGTCATTAAGTATCTCTATATAACTCAGCTCTTTCATTGCATGTATTTATAAATATCCTCACTATATTATGCAGATTGAAGATCGCAGAAATGAAGAAAAACAAGTGGGTGATATTGGGTTCATTAACACATATCTCATCGATGCAAATGAGGTTAAATATCGTGCCAAGGAAACCGAGGCCAACTTGCTACGATCGTTGGAAATAAATGAACACAAAATACAATACTCTTTCCTTACAACTACACGTGAGTGTTACTGTCTTATGGCATATTCGGTTTCCTTATTTAGTCCAGGTTATAGAAATGTAATATTGATGAGTTATACATGCGCAAGCAGGTTCCACTATATTCTCCTAGAGATTAAGCTTGAGCAGGGAGTAGTAACTGTCTTAGACTCGAGACGAAAAGATCCCAAGGAGTATGCGGAAATGACTGAAATGCTCGAGAAGTAAGTTAAATCGATCATTATCCACCATATCAGCAACTTTGTTCATTTCTGATATCAAGTAATTGTTTTCTTTGTATGGCAGGGCTTGGGAAAATTCACCAAAAAGCTCCGGACTACCAAGAAGCTGCAATTTAGACACCAAAGTAAGTACTATATAGTAGCATATTCCACGCATCTCCTAGTGATTCAAGCGCTAGTTTCATCAATACCATTTATCATGTGCTTGCTAATTATCAGTTTGATTGACCTCTGTTTCTTGTAAAGTGTTTGTGGCAGGAACAAGGAATGATTTCTGTGGATACTACGCTTATGCGAGTCCATCCGCCACACGACCTGTGAGAGGGCTACTCCGACAAACAATTTGAAGTGCGTAAATAAAAATATTCACAATTTTATTTTATTACCATCATTTGTGTTGAGTTTCATTCATTCATATATATATATATATATATATATATATATATATATATATATATATATATATATATGTATTGACCCCTTTCTTAAAATTAGATGTTTCGGCAGCGGGATGAACTCCTAGCACCAGATCGCATGTGAGCAATTCAAGAGGAATTGGCGGCATTCTTTCTTGACTATGTGATCGCTGAAGACGGGGAATACCATGTGGACCACGCGTCTGTATTGTAAAAGATAATTATTGTATATATGTAGCCGATAGTGTCGGATAGATATACGAGAACTTGTTGTTCGACCAATCTCTCGGAGAAGGAGAGGTGGTCGATATCACTTCTCTCTGTATGCATATATATGTTCATGACGATCTTCTGTTTGCTTAATTACTAGCTAGCTAGCATGTCTAGTTAGTCCTCTCTATACGTATGTATAGTACGTAGCGTCGACCAAGCACGGATAAAAGAAAGGACACTTTTCTCTATTAATTAGCTAGCTATAGCACAATATATGAAACACCTAAATTAACCCCCCAAACCCCCAAACCCCCTCTTTTGAAAAAAAACAAAACCAGAGCTAAAGAAATGCTTGACGCGTGGATGTTTATTGGTCCCGGTTGGTGCCACCAACCGGGACCAAAGGCCCTCTGCTCGGGCTCAGCGGACAGGCCACGTGGAGGTTTGATCTGTCCCGGTTCTGATAGAACCGGACTAAAGGGTGAGGGTATTAGTACCGACCCTTTAGTCCCGGTTCATGAACCGGGACTAAAGGCCCTTATGAACCGGGACTATAGGCCCTTTTTCTACTAGTGTTGGTGCAAGGAATTTGGCTAGCAAGAGGGGGAAAGGCAAGCTCAACATGTTTGGAAGGTCAATGACAATATACATTAACTGAGATTCTTTTAGCATGTCATAAACCATTACATTGTCTTACTTGTCCAACATCAATTCTTTTAGCATGTCATACTTAATGAGTGCTTCACAATCATAAAAGATGTCCAAGATAATATATCTATATGTGAACCCCTCTTTCCTTATCACTTCCTATTAATTGCAACGATGACCAAGGCTACGTTCATCAACTCTCAACAATTTTTATGCCTCATAATTTCTATGTGTGAAGTTATCACTATCCATAAGATCAATATGAACTCTTTTGTTCTTTCTACTTTCTCAAGATCATAGCAACATAGCAAGCCCTTGACTCAACACTAATCTTTATTATAGATAGCACACGGACTCGCTTACATAAAGAGATCACGATGCAAAACTCAAAACTACTTGATATCAAAACTTCAATCTACTAGATCAAGATACTACTAAAAGGATCAAACTAAATAAAGCGGTAAAGATAGGAGTGTGATGGTGATACGATACCTGGGCACCTCCCCCAAGCTTGGCAGTTGCCAAGGGGAGTGCCCATACCCATGTGATTATTTCTCCTTCTTCACAGTTGGTGTTATGATCTTCTTGGCGATGATGCCCTTCAGGATACGGTTCTCCTCCTCGAGCTTATTGACTTGTTGTTTGAGGTCCATAATTTATTTACGGAGCTTGCCCGTAACAGCCAAAGCTCCTTTTACCCAAGGATGCTGCATAGCTTCTGGAGAACACGTGAAACTCTTTTTCACATTTTCATAAGAAGGAACTCTAGAGTTGGAAGGGATGACCGAAGCAGGGATGAAAGTGCGTTATATCGACTAGAGGGGGGGTGAATAGGCGATTTTTATGAATTTTACAAATTCTTCACTGAGGAATTTGCCGGTGAGGAAATTCCTTAGCGAAGAAATACATGCAGCGGAATAAGTACTCAGAAGTAAGCATAGCAGATTACAAGCATAGTCATCATGATGAAATGAAGACAGTCACAGAGTACAGAAAGCGTAATCACAGGATAACACAAGATGAAGACAAACAGACTGAAGAAATTGAACTGAGGAAATTGAGAAAGTCTTCAGTCAAAGTCTTCAAACACAGATATGACAAACACTAAACACAGTAATGAGGAAATGAAAGGGTTGAGGAAATTGAACCAGTTAGGTTGGTGAAGACAATGATTTGGTAGACCAGTTCCAACTGCTGTCTCAGTTGTACGTCTGGTTGGAGCGGCTGAGTATTTAAACTCGAGGACACGCAGTCCCGGACACCCAGTCACTGAGCACGCAGCTCAGGACACCAAGTCCTCACCGTATTCTCCTTGAACTAAGGTCACGCAGACCTCGCCCAATCACTCGTGGTAAGTCTTCAGGCGACTTCCAAACCTTCACATACTTGGTCACTCGGCGATCCACAATTACTCTTGGATGCTCTAGACCGTGACGCCTAACCGTCTGGAAGAAGCACAGTCTTCAAAGGTAAAAGCGTCGGATCCACGCGGGATCAATTTCTTCATGATGCTCAATCACTTTGGGTTTGTAGGGGTTTGGTTTTGGGTTTTCCTCTCTTTGGGTTTTCCTCACTTGATGATTTTCGCCAAAGTCCTCGGAGGATGGGTTGCTCTCAAATGACAAGTGTCAAGTTCTCTCGAGCAGCCAACCAACTAGTGGTTGTAGGGGCGGCTATTTATAGCCTAGGAGCAGCCCGACATGATAAGACATAAATGCCCTTCAATGATATGACCGTTAGGTGGATAAGATATTTGGACAGGTGGCGCAAGCACAAAGAACGGTCGGAAATTGGAACATCAAATTCCTCGGGGCTATCATGTTCCTCGTAGGCAATTCAATTCGCCGGCGAATTCCTAACTCCTCGATCGAATAAATTCTCAAAGACCTGAAGAGCTTCGTCTCATCATCAAGAAATTGACTGAACTGTATGAGATTTCCAAAGGCTTCACTCAAGGGATTGGTAGGTGAGGATTTTGAGTTGAGCATCAAATGGAAATTTTTCCTTAGTATTTCCTCGACCCCTTTAACAAAGACGGTGTTTCCTATGACTCAAGAAAGAGAAAATGAAACTACGAAAACAAAAGTCTTCACGCTTCATATTCCTCAAGCGATTACCAAGTCTTCAGAATCACACCAATTTCTTCACTTTCAAATTCTTCAGAAAGTCTTCAGAATATCAAATTCTTCAGTTGAAGAAATTCATTTTTAGGGGTCGACTTTCACTGTAAATATCAAACTCCTCATAGACTTATAGACCTGTGTACACTTACAAACGCATCAGTTACTTAACCTATAAGTCTTCAATACACCAAAATCACTAAGGGGCACTAGATGCACTTACAATCTCCCCCTTTTTGGTGATTGATGACAATACAGGTTAAGTTTTCAACGGGGATAAACATATGAAGTGTAATTACTGATAATGAGGATTTTGATTGCAAGATATAGAAGAACTCCCCCTGAAGATGTGCATAGTGAGGAAATTGCTTTTGAGGCAATGCACATTTGAAGAATTGAATCATGGAGATCTCCCCCTATATCTTGTAATTCATACACGCATTTAACATATAGTATGAGGAATTTGAAATGCATGATGAAATATGGTGCTTGATGATATGCAGAGCATGCAAAATAATGCATAAAGAGTATCAGAGCCCAATGCGTATGAGGAATTTGAAACTATTCATGAGTATCAGATCCCAAATCGATTTGAAGATTTTCAACGAGCTCATGAGGATCAGAGCATAACAAGGATCAATGCATATCATCAGAGCATAGAGCAAAAGCATAATGCATCAAAAGTATCAAAGCACCATCGGGTTTAAGATTACAACTCGATCCAATAAAAGGTTTCGGAAGAACGAGAGTTGTAACTTAATAAAATACTGTATATAGACAAAACGAGACCCGCTTGAAGACTAACTCAAATTTCTCCCCCTTTGTCATCGAATGACCAAAAGGATCAAACTGAGGACTAACGCCTTGAAGAATTTCAAGTTGAAGACGGAGCGCCAAAGATTGTCGGGTTGTTCGTTGAAGTAGGACCAGCAGCGTGTCTTCCAAATCTTCATTTTCATCAAGATCGTGAGATGAAGAATAGGAGCTGGCCACCAAGGAAGGAACTTTGACTTTCTTGAATTTCTTCGGAGGAGGTGCAGACCAGTCAAATTCTTCCTTGAGTCCCATTGATTGCAGTTCTTCTTCATTGTAGACATGTGAAAGAACAGCCCAGGTGCGCTTGAAGGTTTCATGAAG
This sequence comes from Aegilops longissima, assembly GCA_021605205.1. Lineage (NCBI taxonomy): Eukaryota > Viridiplantae > Streptophyta > Magnoliopsida > Poales > Poaceae > Aegilops > Aegilops longissima. The sequence continues at coordinate 742,498,406 of CM038679.1, forward strand.
ATAGTAATGGTTTTTCTTCACTGCATTGTGAGTTGAGGTCATGTTGTAAAGAATAGTACCAAACTGACGTTTGACCCACTTGTGATTGCGATCAACCTTCTGATGAAGACTGAGGAGTAACTCACGATCAGTCATCACCCTGGGTGCAGTTCCTTGAGGATTTTGCTTAACTGAGGTATTTGCTGCTGAGTCATGTGTGGCAGAGTCATCATTGGTGGAGTAAGATGCTGCTTTGCGAAACTGTCCATCCAATGGACGAATGCCTTCATCTATCACAGCAGTAGCCTTTCCCTTTTCATCAGCTGAGGCAATTTGCCGTTTGAGGACTTCAATCGGGGGCAGGTAGCTGCAGTGGTTCAAAGTGTCAGCCTTGTAATTCAGTGAAGATCTTGACCTGATGAATCTCATAATCCAAGGCGCATAAGGTTTCAGCTCAAAAGGTGACATGGCAATGTTAGCCAGAGTCCTCATGAAGAAATCATGGAAATTGACGGGAACGCCATGGATGATGTTGAAAAGCATATTCTTCATGATGCCAACGACCTCTTCATCATTCGAGTCGTGGCCCTTGATAGGACTCATAGTCTTCGACAAAATTCGATAGACTGTTCGAGGCACATATAACAATTCCTTGACGAGGAATTTGGTCCTTGAGCTTGCCTTGGTTTTAATGGCTTCATCAGACTTGCATATAGTGATTTGAAAGTTCCTTTTCTTCATAGATCGACGTGCACCGCCAAGCGGAGGACTGAGTGGAAGGGCTCAAGCAATTCACTTGTCGGAGCCTTGTAGTGAGTGTTTTCGGTCATCCAATCCAAAACCCATGAAGTCACATCTTCACATCTCCGGTGATGTGCAGGGTTGCATAGAACTCAAGAATTAGCTCTTCATTCCAATCACATATATCGCTGCAAAAGTTGAGAAGACCTGCATCGTGAAGAACACTTAGAACGGGCTCAAAGCTGGCAGTGACTCCATATCCACATGAGGAATATGAGCATGATCAAGATTTTGTCCTTGTTGAAAAGCACCGAGGAATAGAAGTTGGCTTGACCGGCAGTCCGAAGCGCCTCTTCCTAATCCGAGCAGAGTCATAAGGATTATATTCATGAAGAACACATGCTCAGCAAAGAAATCCTTAGCCTTGAACTTTTGTTTGGTCGAGAACGGATTCTTCTGCTTTGGCAGAGGGGTGTCAGTGAGTTGCATCACCACCTCAGGAATCGTAAGTTCAGGTTCTTCAGCTTGAGGAATTTCTTGATCCTCAACTTGTGCAGTCTGAGGATTTTCAGCAGCAGCAGCAGTATTTTCATCAGCACTAGTGGCTGGAATTTCTTCATGCACAGAACTCGTGGGTTGATTTTCTTCAGAGTCGATCTGGACAGTCTGTGCAGGGGAGTGAGGAACTTGTTGAAGCGGGGTGAAGAGAGGAGTATTGGGATGCTGACTTTCCCAAAAGTCATCATTGATCACTGGAGTGGTGCATCCAATATCCACATCTTCATTTTCAATTTCCTCAGTACCAGCTTGAGGAATTTCATGGTCTGATGAGGGAATGACTGGGGTTGAAGGGATTGCTTCCACTTCAATTTCTTCATCAATTTTCTCAGACAGAGCAGGAGATTGATGTTCTTCATCAGATCCGTTGGCACTTCATATTCTTCTCCAAAAGGAACCACTTCCTTTGAAGGTATGGAGGAAATTGGAATAGCATCAATCGGGTTTTCAACTGAGCTGGTCATAGGCTTCATTTTCTTCGCAGCCGAAGAATCTGACGCAGCTGATGCTTTTCTCTTCTTCACAGCAGCTCTTTCCGCAGCCTTTGTTTTCTTCACATCCGAAGCAGATGGAAGAATAGGAGTTGGAGTTGGTGCAGGAGCAGCTGAGGAATTTGGGGCAGTTTCTTCAGGAGCAACTGATGCAGTTCCCCTGTCTTGAACAATTTCTTCAGGCGCACCACTAGTGGGTGCCCTGGCAGTTTCTTCAGCGGCTGGAATTTCTTCATCAGCCCTGGAATCAGCATTTTCTTCAGCAGGCTGAGCTTCAGCGGTGCTGGCATTTTCTTCACTAGGCTGAGCAGATGCTTCAGCCTGAGGATTTTCATGTTGCACAAGTGCGGCAACAGTTGTGAGCTTCTTCGTCAGATTGACGAATTTGGTCTTGACTACTTGCCAATCAGCATAGTATGTGTCAAAGTTCTTGCTGAGGTTCTGAATTTCAGTTTGGGCTTGAAGAAGTTCCTCAGGTGTCATTTTGACAACATTTTTCTTCAGAAACCTCTCCTTCTTGTATTGAGCCTTTTTGATTTCCTTTGCCTTCTCGAACTTCCATTTTTCTTCAGCAATGAAGTGAGTCAACATATGACTTTGACCTGGTGTCAAAGGAAGATCAGCGAGAGGGTATTGGGATCACAGCGAGGTCGATGAAATCGAGGACTTTCTTCGGTCCAAAAGCAAGTGCACAGCTGTTCCCTTGGCTCTTGCAGCTCTAGCTTGACGGTCTCGATGATTTCTTCAAGTTCTTCATCGATGCCTCATCATCGAAAACACGTGGGCGACAAGCTGTTTCTTCCTTGGACTAGGCCGAGGACCACGTCCAGCTGTAGCTTTTGTCTTCAGCAGCGTCGGGCCAGATGAAGAATTGAAAGCAGCTGAGGAATTTGCAGAGGTGCCTGAGGCAATTGAAAATCTAGCAGTCCTTTGACAAGTGGCTAGGTGCACTGGAACTGAAGGTTTGGACGGAGCAGCTGAGGACTTTGATGGTACAGTAGCAGTGTGAGGAATTTGCTGCTGAGGAATTTGCCTGGTAGGAGCTGCTGAGGAACTTGGCCGTGAGGGCAAAGATGAAGAAGCACTTGGCTTATTGGCAGACTTCTTTTGCATCGATTTCCTCGGCTTGGCCGAGACCTCAGTGGCAGCAGCAGCGGCATAATCCTCATTGAATTTCTTCACCGCTTCCTTTGCTTGCTTAGCCAACTTAGCTTGGCGTTTAGCCCATTCATCAGGAAAGTCCTCACCGCGTTTGATGCTAGTGGGATCAGCTATTTGGCCTGGTGCCAAAGGAGCTCTTGGGCATGGAGGATTTAACGCGAATTTCTTCATGTACTTAGGTGTTACATATCGGTATTCCTTCCATTCCGTGCCCATCTCCGTTCAATTTTCTGAATCGCACCTTGCGTTGATTTTTGCTTTCCTCATCCGGTGTGCAATAGTCAGCATATATTTCCTCGTGGATTTCAATGCTGTCATGACCTCAGGTTTCTTTCCTCCTTTCTGCGGCTTCTTACCATCTGCCATTTTCTTGGTGAGGAAATTGAACAATTGAGTTCTCTGAAGAAGTGTGCAGTTTTCTTCGAGGAACGCTGCAAATGAGTTAAGTTGATGAGAACCTAGGGATTCAGCAGCGGACATTTGTACCTGTGAATAGAGTATAGGTGCGAGGAATTTGAAGAGGTCATATGCGTTCTCGGAGGGTTTTCAAAAGAACAAGTTTGAGGATTTTGACCAGATGAGCCTTGAAGAATTTCAATAAGCGTTCTTTATCTTAGGTTCCAGAGTTGTATAGATCGAAGATCCACACAATTGAGGAATCTTGAAGAAAATCATAGCTTAGTGAAATGAGTCAAGAGATTTGAGGTGTTCATATGTGTGAAGAATTTGAAATAAACACCTTTGAAGAATTTGAAGAAGATTTGAGAATCAAATCGAGTAGTAAAAGTAACCTTTTTAATTTACCCGAAGTGAAGAACACGACGAACTGAGATGAACAGTTGAGAAGTTCGTCCGTTCAGATCTTCTCCGCCCTAACTTGGCAGAGGAAATCAGCTACGGCGACGACGGAGTGAAGAAATTCCACGGTCGGCGCGAGTACGTCGGCGAAGAGGTCAAGGCAGTGAAGCTTTTCCTCACCGGCGACGATGGAGTAGCGGCGGCGCTAGGGTTTTGAGGAGCTCGAGCGGGAGAGAGAGGTCGAGCGGAGTAAAAGAGTGAGGAAGGGAGAGAGGGGGGTATTTATAGCCACGGTGAAAAGCGGCTCGTCCAAGATTTAGGACGAACATGCCTGACCATTCCCTTCTCACGACATGTGTCCCCCACGTCTTGTGTAGTGGAGATCGTGTGCGATCGTGGGTGGATATAATAATGCATCGTGGGATGCGGAACGGTTTGAGCGGTAAAATCGAAGTTTGGATAAGATTCGTTTTAAAAGTTCCGTTGCAATTTCTTCAGCTGTCAAGGACACAGTGAAGAATTTGAACGAGTTTCAAAGTAGAACGCACATGAAGAATTTGTGAATGGATTGGGTTGAGTATAGCATAGAGGGGAAGGGTCCGATCACATTCACTTAGCAGAAAAAGCGACTTGAAGAAATAGCCATAAGTGAATGCTGTAGAGGACATAAATCCATATATATATATAGCCAATGAAGAAAGACGACGGAAACAGTGAAGAATTTGCAAAGTTGAAGAATTTGAAAAGTGAAGAATTTGAAAACTGAAGAATTTCAAAACTGAAGAATTTCAAAACTGAGGAAAAAACTCAAATTGAAGATTTTCAACTTTGGTGGTGGCGTGACCCACCATATAAGAATGATGATTTCAGACACCGCGTACAATTGTCGTAGGGTTCTGAGAATCAAATTCTTCATTAATTTCTTCACACTTAGAGTGTTATTCTTCATTGATTGAAGAAAAACGTTTCTTCATGTGTTGCACATCTAAGTCATCAATTTTGCATAAGTGTTAGGATGTGTGCCTTTTCAAAGAACATTTGAAGATTCTAAGATATTTAGCTCACACCGCAACTTGCTAAATCTCTTCTCATCCAAGGGCTTAGTGAAGATATCAGCTAGCTGTTCTTCAGTCTTCACGTGCTCGATGGAGATGTCGCCCTTCAACACATGATCACGAAGAAAATGATGACGAATTTGAATGTGCTTTGTCTTCGAGTGCTGAACTGGGTTGTGAGCAATCTTGATGGCACTCTCATTGTCACAATAGAGAGGCACATTCTTCACGTTGATGCCGTAGTCCTTGAGGGTTTGCTTCATCCATAGTAATTGAGCACAACACGAGCCAGCAGCAATGTATTCAGCTTCCGCATGATGACGGTGATACAGTTCTGCTTTCTTCGAGGACCAACGGACCAAAGATCGTCCGAGGAAATGACAAGTACCAGATGTTGACTTGCGGTCCACACGATCACCAACATAGTCAGAGTCAGAATATCCAATGAGATCAAAAGTAGAGCCCTTGGGGTACCATAATCCTAGTGTTGGTGTGTGAGCTAGATATCAAGAATATGCTTCACAGCCTTATGGTGTGATTCCTTGGTGTAGCTTGAAATCGGGCACACATGCAAACACTAAGCATTATATCTGGCCTAGATGCACATAAGTACAATAAAGAACCAATCATGGGCGGTATACCTTGTGATCAAGTCAATACCATTTTCATCGATTGCATAGATGGCCATTTGTGGGCATAGGAATTTTGACACCTTTGCAATCTTGCATGCGAATTTCTTCAGGACATCTTTGAGGTATTTCTCCGAGATATGAATATGCCATTGTGTTGTTGACGAATTTGAAGACCTAAGAAGAATTTCAACTCTCCCATCATAGACATTTGATATTCTTCACTCATCATATAGGCAAATTCATCACTATAACGTTGGTCAGTACAGCCAAAGATAATATCATCAACATATATTTGGCACACAAACAGTTCACCATCATAAGATTTAGTAAAGAGAGTAGGATCGAGTGAACCGGGTGTGAAGCCATTCTTCACGAAGAATTCCTTCAATGTATCATACCACGCCCGAGGGGCTTGCTTGAGGCCATAGAGGGCCTTATTTAGTCTGAAGACTTTGTCAGGATTCTTTGGATCTTCAAAACCTGGGGGTTGAGCAACATATACTTCTTCCTCAAGCTTACCATTGAGGAATGCACTTTTCACATCCATTTGATATAAAGTGATATTGTGATGGTTAGCATAGGCGAGTAATATGCGAATAGACTCAAGTCTAGCAACAGGTGCAAAAGTTTCATCAAAATCAATTCCTTCAACCTGCGTGTAGCCTTGAGCTACTAGTCGTGCCTTATTCCTCACCACAAGACCATTTTCATCTTGTTTGTTGCGGTAGATCCACTTTGTGCCAATGATATTATGCTTGCGAGGATCTGGACGTTTGACCAGTTCCCAGACGTTGTTGAGCTCGAACTGATGTAATTCTTCTTGCATGGCCTGAATCCACTCCGGCTCCAGAAATGCTTCATCTACCTTAGTGGGCTCTGTGATAGAGACAAAAGCATAGTGCCCACAAAAGTTAGATAAGTGTGAAGCTTTTGAGCGAGTGAGAGGACCTGGCGCTTTAATGTCATCGATGATCTTGTCAACTTGCACTTCTTTTGCAACGCGAGGATGAGCTGGTTGTCTTCGAGGAATTTGATCATTTTCCTCAGCACCATTTTCTTCAGATTATCTTCAGTGCATCAGCTCGGCGTTCTTCACGTCAGAATGAATTCTTCAGCAGTTTCTTGATGAGGAATGACATCCTCGGTTGCCTTGAACCTGATAGAATCCTCGGTGCTGGTTAATCTAACACAGAAGGTAGGTGCTCTCTTTGCGAGCCATTAGTTTCATCGAACCGCACATCTACAAATGTCAACAATCTTGTGAAGTGCGATGTTGAAGACTCAGTAGGTGTGCGAGTCCTTTCCATAACCAAGCATAAAACCTTCATGTGCTTTTGGTGCAAATTTAGAGTGGTGGTGAGGATCTCTAATCCAGCATTTAGCAATCAAGACTTTGAAATAACTTACATTGGGTTTCTTGTCGTGAGGAGTTCATAGGCAGTCTTTTGAAGAATTTGTGAAGATATACTCTGTTGATGATGTGGCACGCAGTGTCAATTGCTTCAATCCAGAAGCGACTAGGCGTTTTGTATTCATCAAGCATAGTGCGAGCCATCTCAACAAGAGTTCTGTTCTTGCGCTCCACGACGCCATTTTGCTGAGGAGTATAGGGAGCAGATAACTCATGAGTAATACCAAGTTCATCAAGATAATCCTCAAGACCGGAATTCTTGAACTCAGTTCCATTGTCACTCCTGACGTGCTTGATCTTCACACCAAAGTTGGTTGAAGCCCTCGAGGAAAATCGTTTGAAGATTTCTTGCACTTGATTTTTGTAAGTAACAATGTGTACCCATGTGTAACGAGAGTAATCATCAACAATAACAAAGCCATAAAGAGATGCATCATTAGTGACGGCTGAGTAATGATTGGGACCAAAGAGGTCCATGTGAAGCAATTCGAAGGGACGAGTAGTGGTCATGATAGTCTTCGCTGGATGCTTGGCCTTGGTCATTTTTCCAGCTTCACAGGCTCCGCATAAGTGATCCTTGAGGAATTTGACATTCTCAATGCCAATGACATGCTTCTTCTTCGCGTGTGCAAATTCCTCATGCCTGCGTGACCAAGTCGCCGATGCCATAGCCAGCCTTCTGAAGCTTTTGCAAGTAGACACACGGCTGGTTGTGGTCCTGTGGAAAAGTCAACAATATACAAGTCTCCTCTCCTAAAGCCTTCGAAGACTTTGGAATTGTCAGCTTCCATAATCACAACACAACGATACTTGCCAAAGATAACAACCATATCAAGATCACAAAGCATTGAGACTGACATGAGGTTATATCCTAAAGACTCAACAAGCATGACTTTGTCCATGTGCATGTCCTTAGAGATAGCAACCTTACCAAGTCCCAATACCTGACTTTTGCCTTTGTCAGAAAAGATGATATGCTTCAGATGTGACGGTGATAAGGGAGCATCCATCAATAGATTCTTGTCACCAGTCATGTGATTTGTACATCCACTATCGAGAACCCACTCAGTGGCTTTGGGTTGATCATCCTGCAGATGAATTAGTACAACTTACGATCTCATATACTTCATCAATGAAGAATATGATATCAAGTTCATCGATGAATTTCATCATTCAGATTTAGATAAGCGGTATGAGGGCGTGTGAAATGAAAGTTCATTTCATCATGATTAGCTGCGTCCTTTCGTGCATTTTTGTCGGGCCCCAAAGAAATTCTTGAGACGTTGAGGCACGTCTGGAGACCTGACCCTGCAGAAGAGATTAGTTCTTTTTCTTCACCACCCACATCTGAAGGGGTGGCAAAGAGTTCATCATTCTGCGAGCACCATATGAGAATGGTGGCATAGAGGCCAAACCATTTCGTTTCACATAAGAGGGGTTAGGGTAAGCATATGAATAAGCGGAGAAATTCTTGAGGACTTATGAACATATTGGTTTGAAGAATAATGCACATATTCATAGCCCTTAGCTCTACCCTGCGAAACAGAGTTGTTAGCACGATGATAATCATATGAGGACTTTGATCCTTTTGAGGAATTTGATCCACGTGAGGAATTTGGTCCGTTTGAGGACTTGGATCCATATGAAGAATTTTGTCCATATGAAGAATTTGATCTGGGGTTCCTTTTCTTCACTGGTGGTGTCATGAGGACATTCACCTGAAGACTTTCAAGGCACTTCTTGGGAACCCAGATTTTCTTCATAGGGGGACCGTTCCTGCAGTTAGTGCCAACATATCTAGCAAATACTTCACCATTCTGATTTTTGAACAGTTTATAGTTTGAGTCAAATGACTCATCATCAGAATGAGGAAATTCACATGTAAAACCAGATAAGGTAGATGGATCAACTGGAGGTCCCTTTGCAGCAACCCATGAGGTTTTGGGATACTGCTCAGGCTTCCAGTATGTTCCATCAGCATTGAGTTTCCTCTCAAAGGCAATACCCTCTTTCCTAGGGTTTCTATTGAGGATCTGCTTTTTAAGCACATCACAAAGAGTCTGATGCCCTTTGAGGCTTTTGTACATGCCTGTCATGTACAATTCCTTCAGCCCTGCATCGTCAGTGATACTAGCAATGTCCTCAGGTGAGGAATTAGTGATAGCAGAGGCAGGTGAAGAATTTGTAATAGTTGAAGCATTTGAACATTCAGGTGAAGAATTAGCAGATTCACGTTCAATGCACTTTAAGCATGGAGGAACAAATTCTTCTTGAGAGGCGCTGATTTGTTGAGCAAGTAATGAATCGCGCTCCTTCTGAAGATCTTCATAACTCGCTCTTAGCTTCTCAAGATCTTGCTTTCTTTGAAGAAATTCATAAGAAAGTTTCTCATGATCAGATAAGAGAGTGTTATGATGACCTTGAAGGCTGTCAAGCCTAGATTGAACTCTCTGAAGATTTTCAGTCAGGGCTTGAGTGCGATCCATTTCTTCACCTAACATATCATCACTCTTATCTAGCATGTTTTGAACCTTTTCAAAAGCCCTTTGTTGTTTTATAGCAATCTTAGCAAGTTTAGAGTAGCTGGGCTTGAGATCCTCATCAGATTCATTTTCACTAGATTCAGAGGAGGTGTAATTGAGTACCTTGGCACCTTTTGCCATGAAGCAATAGGTGGGGCGTAGTCATCATTTTCCTCATCGGGCTTGTCGGTGAGTCAGTTTCTTCAGCGTTGAAGATGGACTTGCTAACATAGGTAGTAGCAAGAGCCGACTAGCCACACCAGATTCGGATTCTTGGACTCCTCCTCTTCCTCATTTTCCTCAGATTCAGCTTTAGAGTCCATTTCCTTGCCAATGAATGCCCGAGCCTTTTGGAGCTGCTCTTCTTGTGAGAAGAAGACTTTGAGGATTTTGATGATGAAGATTTTGATGATTTCTTCTTCTTCTTCACGTCATCAGAACTGTAATCCTTGTGTTTCTTCTTCTTCAATTCCTTTTCCCACTGAGGACAATCTTGGATATAGTGACCAGGTTTCTTGCATTTGTGGCAAAGTCTTCTCTTATAGTCACTAGATGAGGAATCACTGCTTCTTGAGGATTTTCCAAAGCGACCACGTCTTGTGAATTTCTGGAATTTCTTCACGAGCAGTGCTAGCTCCTGGCCAAATTCTTCAGGATCTCCAAGGCTACTACCAGATTCTTCACTCTCAGATTCAGATTCAGCCTTGGCCTTCAGGGCACGTGTTTTTCCATAGCCAGAACCATAGAGATCTCTCTTTTCAGCAAGCTGGAACTCGTGAGTATTTAGCCTTTCGAGGATATCAGCAGGATCAAGAGACTTGTAGTCAGCTCGTTCTTGTATCATCAGTGCCAGAGTGTCAAATGAGGAATCAAGCGATCTTAGCAATTTCTTCACCACCTCATGGTCGGTGATGTCAGTGGCACCCAGTGCTTGAAGCTCATTTGAGATGTCAGTGAGGCGATCGAAGGTTTGTTGAACATTTTCGTTGTCGAGTCTTTTGAAGCGGTTGAAGAGATTCCGAAGAACATCAACTCGAGAGTCACGCTGAGTTGAAACACCTTCATTTACTTTGGACAGCCTGTCCCAAATGAGTTTGGCAGATTCCAAAGCACTCACTCTTCCATATTGGCCTTTGCTCAAATGGCCACATATGATATTCTTCGCTTGAGAATCGAGTTGCTTGAATCTCTTCACATCAGCATCATTCAGAGAGGGTGTGTCTGAGGAAACACCTCTTGTCACAACATACCAGAGATCGTTGTCAATTGCTTCAAGATGCATTCGCATTTTGTTCTTCCAGTAGGGGTAGTCCGTCCCATCGAAGGTAGGACACCCTGCTGAGACCTTGATCATACCTGCGGTCGACATAACTAAAACTCCAGGTGGTTAAACCAAAATCACACAGAACAAGGGAGTACCTTGCTCTGATACCAATTGAAAGTGCGTTATATCGACTAGAGGGGGGGTGAATAGGCGATTTTTATGAATTTTACAAATTCTTCACTGAGGAATTTGCCGGTGAGGAAATTCCTTAGCGAAGAAATACATGCAGCGGAATAAGTACTCAGAAGTAAGCATAGCAGATTACAAGCATAGTCATCATGATGAAATGAAGACAATCACAGAGTACAGAAAGCGTAATCACAGGATAACACAAGATGAAGACAAACAGACTGAAGAAATTGAACTGAGGAAATTGAGAAAGTCTTCAGTCAAAGTCTTCAAACACAGATATGACAAACACTCAACACAAGAATGAGGAAATGAAAGGGTTGAGGAAATAGAACCAGTTAGGTTGGTGAAGACAATGATTTGGTAGACCAGTTCCAACTGCTGTCTCGGTTATACGTCTGGTTGGAGCGGCTGAGTATTTAAACTCGAGGACACGCAGTCCGGACACCCGATCACCGAGCACGCAGCTCAGACACCAAGTCCTCACCGTATTCTCCTTGAACTAAGGTCACGCAGACCTCGTCCAATCACTCGTGGTAAGTCTTGAGCGACTTCCAAACCTTCACATACTTGGTCACTCGGCGATCCACAATTCCTCTTGGATGCTCTAGACCGTGACGCCTAACCGTCTGCAAGAAGCACAGTCTTCAAAGGTAAAAGCGTCGGATCCACGCAGGATCAATTTCTTCATGATGCTCAATCACTTTGGGTTTGTAGGGTTTGGTTTTGGGTTTTCCTCACTTTGGGTTTTCCTCACTTGATGATTTTCGCTCAAAGTCCTTAGAGGATGGGTTGCTCTCAAATGACAAGTGTCAAGTTCTCTCGGAGCAGCCAACCAACTAGTGGTTGTAGGGGGCGGCTATTTATAGCCTAGGGAGCAGCCCGACATGATAAGACATAAATGCCCTTCAATGATATGACCGTTAGGTGGATAAGATATTTGGACAGCTGGCGCGCAGCACAGCAACGGTCGGAAATTGGAACATCAAATTCCTCAGGGCTATCATGTTCCTCATTGTGTAGGCAATTCGCACTGGCGAATTCCTAACTCCTCAGTCAGAACAAATTCCTCAGTGACCAGAAGAGCTTCGTCTCTGTCACTGAAGAAATTGACTGAACTGTATGAGATTTCCAAAGGCTTCACTCGAAGGGATTGGTAGGTGAGGATTTTGAGTTGAGCATCAAATGGAAATTTTTCCTTAGTATTTCCTCGACCCCTTTAACAATCGACGGTGTTTCCTATGACTCAAGAAAGAGAAAATGAAACTACGAAAACAAAAGTCTTCACACTTCATATTCCTCAAATGATCACCAAGTCTTCAAGGTCACACCAATTTCTTCACTTTCAAAGTCTTCAGAAAGTCTTCAGAATATCAAATTCTTCAGTTGAAGAAATTCATTTTTAGGGGTCGACTTTCACTGTAAATATCAAACTCCTCATAGACTTATAGACCTGTGTACACTTACAAACGCATCAGTTACTTAACCTATAAGTCTTCAATACACCAAAATCACTAAGGGGCACTAGATGCACTTACAAGGGACAACCAGGCTAGGTAGTTCCCCCATAGTGAATTCTGCGATTATCGGTCTAGTAACATAGTCGAGAGGTAACTTCACCACTTTTCCATCTTCCTCCATGGCATCTATCCTTTCTTGCAAGCAAATCAGCACCTCCATCTCATCCTCTTGTTCTAGATGGTCCAAAGTGATAGGCATCGCCATTTGCTCCTGGACCTCCTCGTTGGGTGAGACACTCTTACTCCCCAATTGATTCCCTATACTTGAGAGGACATCTTGCTTTATTCTTCGGTTCTTCTCTTTTCAGCTCTAACTTCAAAAGCCAAGATATTTTTTCATTGTTGATACGGTGGTCAAAACCTTTTGCGTGATACGGTGGTCAGTATATATAATGAATTTTACCGACCAAAATCGTAATGTACAAGAAAATGGAGTCCGGTACACGGGTGCCCACGAGTGCCCACGAGACAGGTGGCGCACCTCCACTCTCGTGGGAGCCTCGTGTCCCTTCTGGACTACTTCTTTCTTCCTAAAATTCTTAAATAATCTAAAACTGATAAAAATTGCCATTTTGGAGTCGGTTTACTGACCGTATCACGTACCTATGCCTTTTCGGGGTCTGGGACATTCTGGAAAGTGTCTCTTATGTATTCCTCGGGGGTTATGGTTTCAATAATATTAGTTTCGACATTGATAGGATTACCTGAAATATAATGTTTAATTCTTTGACTGTTAACCACCCTCGGATTTGTGCCTTCGAAGTTGTTTATTTTTATAGCACCAGCGATAGACCTCCTCGATAACATAGGGACCTTCCCGTTTTGAGAGAAGTTTTCCTGCAAAAAATCTTAAACGAGAGTTGAATAATAACACATAATCTCCTACGTTAAACTCACGCTTTTGTATCCTCTTATCATGCCAGCGTTTGAATTTTTCTTTGAAAAGCTTGGCATTCTCATATGCTTGGGTTCACCATTCATCAAGTGAGCTAATATCAAACAACATCTTCTCACCGGCAAGTTTGAAGTCATAATTGAGCTCTTTAATAGCCCAATATTCTTTATGTTCAAGTTCAAGAGGTAAATGACATGCTTTTCCATAAACCATCTTATATAGAGACATACCCATAGGATTTTTGTATGCAGTTCTATAGGCCCATAATGCATCATCAAGTTTTTTGGACCAATTCTTTCTAGATCTATTCGCACTCTTTTGCAAAATTAATTTGAGCTCTGTATTGCTCAACTCTACTTGACCACTAGACTGCGGGTGATAAGGAGATGCGATTCTATGATTGACATCATACTTAGCAAGCATCTTACGGAAAGCACCATGAATAAAGTGTGAACCACCATCATTCATAAGATATCTATGGACTCCAAACCTCAGAAAAATAACTTCCTTAAGCATTTTAATAGAAGTGTTATGATCAACACTACTAGTTGGAATAGCTTCTACCCACTTAGTAACGTAATCAACAGCAACTAAAATATGTGTATAACCATTGGAGGCAGGAAAAGGTCCCATATAATCAAAGCCCCAAACATCAAACGGTTCAATAACAAAAGAACAATTCATAGGCATTTCTTGACGTCTACTAATGTTACCTATTCTTTGAAATTCATCACAAGATAAGACAAACTTACGAGCATCTTTGAAGAGAGTAGGCCAATAAAAACCAGATTGTAATACCTTGTGTGCAGTTCTATCTCCAGCGTGGTGTCCTCCATAAGATTCAGAGTGACACTTGCATAGGATTTGTTCCTGTTCATGCTCAGGCGCACAACGTCTAATAATACCATCTACTCCTTCTTTATAAAGGCGTGGATCATCCCAGAAGTAATGTCTTCAATCATAAAATAACTTTTTCTTTTGTTGGTATGTGAAACTAGGCGGTATATATTTAGCAACAATGTAATTAGCATAATCAGCATACCAAGGAGCAGTACGAGAAGCATTGACAACTGCTAATTGTTCATCAGGAAAACTATCATTAGTAGGCAGTGGGTCATCAAGAACATTCTCTAACCTAGACAAGTTGTCTGCAACAGGGTTCTCAGCTCCCTTTCTATCAATAATATGCAAGTCAAATTCTTGGAGCAAGAGAACCCATCTAATGAGTCTAGGCTTAGCATCTTTCTTTTCCATAAGATATTTAATAGCAGCATGATCAGTGTGAATAGTAACTTTGGAATCAACAATATAAGATCTAAACTTATCACATGCAAACACAACTGCTAAGAACTCTTTTTCAGTAGTAGCATAATTTCTCCGGGCGGTATCAAGAGTCTTACTAGCATCTGGATAACATTCAATTTCTTATCGACTCTTTGCCCTAAAACAGCACCTACAGCATAATCACTAGCATCGCACATAATTTCAAAAGGTAAATTCCAATCAGGTGGCTGAACAATAGGTGCAGTGATCAAAGCTTTCTTAAGTGTTTCAAATGCTTCTACACAATCATCGTCAAAGAAAAAAGGAATATCTTTTTGCAGTAAATTAGTCAGAGGCCTAGAGATTTTAGAGAAGTCCTTAATGAACCTCCTATAAAAGCAGGCATGACTAAGGAAACTTCTTATACCTTTTATGTCCTTGGGACATGGCATCTTTTCAATAGCATCAACTTTGGCTTTATCAACTTCAATACCTCTCTCAGAGATCTTGTGCCCCAAGACAATGCCTTCATTAACCATAAAGTGACACTTTTCTCAATTCAGGACGAGACTAGTGTCTTCGCATATCTGCAAAACTCGATCAAGGTTGCTCAAAAAATCATCAAAAGAGGATCCGTAGACGGAGAAGTCATCCATGAATACCTCACAAATCTTTTCACAAAAATCAGAAAATATAGCCATCATGCATCTTTGAAAGGTAGCAGGTGCATTACATAAACGAAAAGGCATACGTGTATAAGCAAAAGTACCAAAAGGGCAAGTAAAAGTAGTTTTAGATTGATCCTTCGCGGACACAGGTATTTGAGAGAAACCAGAATAACCATCTAGAAAGCAAATATGTGTGTGTTTGGATAGCCTTTCTAGCATTTGATCAATAGAAGGTAAAGGGTAATGATATTTCTTAGTAACTTTATTTAACTTACGGAAATCAGTTACCATCCTATAGCCTGTAATAATTCTTTGCGGGGTCAATTCATCTTTATCATTAGGAACAACGGTAATACCTCCCTTTTTAGGGACACAATGGACAGGGCTTACCCATTCACTATCAGCAACGGGATAAATAATACCTGCCTCAAGGAGTTTTAGAATCTCCTTTCTTACCACTTCCTTCATTTTGGGATTTAATCCTCTTTGAGGATCTCTAACTGGTTTGGCATCTTTCTCCACTGAAATTTTGTGTTGACATAATGTGGGACTAATGCCCTTAAGATCATCTAGAGTATATCCAATAGCAGCTCGGTGCTTCTTCAGGGTTTTCTATAATCTTTCTTCTTCCTTCTCTGAAAGGTTAGCACTAATAATAACAGGATATATTTCTTTTTCATCAAGATAAGCATACTTGAGATTATCAGGTAAGGGTTTGAGTTCGAACACGGGATCACCCTTGGGTGGAGGGGGATCCCCAAGAATTTCAATAGGAAGGTTATGTTTTAGCATAGGTTCTTGTTTAAGGAACACTTCATCTATTTCTTCCCTTTCCTTCATAAACATATCGTTTTCATGGTCTAACAAATATTGTTCTAACGGATCAGTTGGAGGAACAGCAATGGAAGCAAGACCAATAATTTCATCCTTACTAGGTGGTTCCCTTTCACGAGGTTGTCTACTAAACTTAGCGAAATTAAACTCATGAGACATACCATCTATGCCAACAGTGACAATATTCTTTTCACAATTAATCTTAGCACTAGCAGTATTCAAGAAGGGTCTACCAAAGATAATGGGACAAAAATCATCTTGTGGGGAACCAAGAACAAGAAAATCAGCAGGGTATTTAATCTTCCCACACAAGACTTCAACATCTCTAACAATCCCAATAGGTTTAATGGTGTCCCTATTAGCAAGCATAATAGTAACATCAATGTCTTCTAATTCAACAGGTGCAATATCGTGCATAATTTCTTTATAAAGATCATAAGGTATCGCATTAGCACTAGCACCCATATCACATAAGCCATGATAACAATGATCTCCTATTTTAACAGAAATAACATGCGTGCCTACAACAGGTCTACGTGTCTTGGTATCGGGTCTAGCAATATTAGCAGTTTCACCCAAGAAAGAGATAACATGCCCATCTAAGTCCTCATCTAAGAGATATTTAATCATAGCAATACCAGGTTCAACATTAATTTTCTCAGGAGGTGTATAACTCCTAGTATTACTCTTACGAACAATAGTCAAAGCTTTAACATGATCTTTTATCCTAACAGGAAAAGGAGGTTTTTCGACATAAACAGTAGGAATAATAGGATCACTATATGTAACAGTCTTTTCTTCGACTGTAATAGGTGCAACTACTTTCACTTCAACAGGGGGATTATATTTAAACCACTTCTCTTTAGGGAGATCAACGTGAGTAGCAAAAGTTTCACAAAAAGTAGCTACTATCTCAGAGTCAAGTCCATACTTAGAGCTAAATCCGCGGAAAGCATTGGTATCCATAAAAGATTTAACACAATCGAACTTAGGTGTCATACCTGACTCCTTACCATCGTCGGAACCCCAATCTTCAGAGTTGCGTTTAATTCTTTCCAATAAGTCCCATTTGAAATCAATAGTCTTCAGCATATAGGAACCAGCACAGGAAGTATCGAGCAGGTTGCGATTATCAAGGGAAAGCTGAGCATAAAAATTCTGAATAATCATTTCCCGAGAGAGCTCATGATTGGGGCATGAATATAACATTGACTTAAGCCTCCCCCAAGCTTGAGCGATGCTTTATCCTTCGCGAGGCCAGAAATTATATATGTAATTACGATCACGATGAACAAGATGCATAGGGTAGAACTTCTGGTGAAATTCCAACTTCAGTCGCTTATAATTCCAAAATCTCGTATCATCACATAGCCTATACCATGTCATTGCATCTCCCTTCAAAGACAAAGGGAAGACTTTCCTTTTGACAACATCATTGGGGATACCTGCAAGCTTAAATAATCCACAAACTTCATCCACAAAGATAAGGTGTAAATCGGGATGCAATGTTCCGTCTCCGGCAAAAGGATTAGCTAGCAATTTTTGTATCATACCCGAAGGAATCTCAAAGTGAATATTTTCATAAGGTTCAGTAGGTTGAGGAGAATCTCTTTGCTCTTCTGGTTGGGGTGAATATACCCCAAACAAGCCCCTCAAAGGATTAGTTTCCATAGTGACAAGTAACAGAAAATTTCAGCACACTATATAAATGTTTCCTTACCAAGTTCCACTCACCAAAAGCGCTACACTCCCCGGCAACGGCGCCAGCAAAGAGTCTTGATGACCCACAAGTGTAGGCGAGCTATCGTAGTCCTTTCTATAAGTAAGAGTGTCGAACCCAACGAGGAGCAGAAGGAAATGATAAGCGGTTTTCAGTAAGGGTTTCTCTGCAAGCACTGAAATAGTAGGTGATAGATAGTTTTGTGATAAGATGAATAGTAATGAGGAAAAAGTAAATAAAGTAAATAAAGTGCAGCAAGGTGGCCCAATCCTTTATGTAGCAAAGGATAAGCCTGGACAAATTCTAATAATGAAGAAGGAGCTCCCGAGGACACATTGGGAATTATCGTCAAGCTAGTTTTCATCACGTTCGTAAGATTCGCGTTCGGTACTTTCATAATTTGATAAGTGGGTGGACCAGCACTTGGGTACTGCCCTAACTTGGACAAGCATCCCACTCATGATTAACCCCTATTGCAAGCATCCGCAACTACAAAAAGGAGTATTAAGGTAAACCTAACCACAACATTAAACATATGGGTCCATATCAACCCCTAATGAAGCAACGCATAAACTAGGGTTTAAGCTTCTGTCACTATAGCAACACATCATGTACTTATTACTTCCCTATGCCTTCCTCTCGGCCCAAATAATGGTGAAGTGTCATGTAGTCGACGTTCACATAACACCACCAGAGGAAAGACAACATACATCTCATCAAAATATCTAACGAATACCAAATTTACATGACTACTAATAGCAAGACTTCACCCATGTCCTCAGGAACAAACGTAACTACTCACAAAGCATATTCATGTTCATAATCAGAGGAGTAATAATATGCATAAAGGATCTAAACATATGATCTTCCACCAAGTAAACCAATTAGCATCAACTACAAGGAGTAATCAACACTACTAGCAACCCACAGGTACCAATTTGTGGTTTTGATACAAGATTGGATACAAGAGATGAACTAGGGTTTTGAGAGGCGATGGTGCTGGTGAAGATGTTGATGGAGATTGACTCCCTCCCAATGAGAGGATCGTTGGTGATGACGTTGGTGATGACGTTGGTGATGATTTCCCCCTCCCGGAGGGAAGTGTCCCCGGTAGAACATCTCCACCAGAGCCCTAGATTGATTCCGCCAAGGTTCCGCCTCATGGCGGCGGAGTTTCGTCCCGTAAGCTTGCCCACGATTTTTTCCTGGGTAAAAGTGATGATGTAGCAGAAGATGGATGCCGGAGACCCACCAGGGGGCCCAGGAGATAGGGGGCCGCGCCCTACAGGGGGGGGGGCGCCCCCTGTCTCCTGGATAGGGTGTGGGCCCCCTGGCCTATTTCTTTCACTCATAAATTATTAATAAATCCAAAAAGTTGTTTCATGGAGTTTCTAGACTTTTGGAGTTGTGCAGAATAGGTTTCCGACGTTTTCTCCTTTTCCAGGCAGAATTCCAGCTGCCGGCATTCCCCCTCTTCATGGTAAACCTTGTAAAATAAGAGAGAATAGCCATAAGTATTGAGATATAAAGTGCAATGACAGCCCATAATGCAATAAATATTGATATAAAAACATGACGCAAAATAGACGTATCAGGGTAGCGGCATCTTCACTAGGAAGGCCGGAGAATTGATCTTTCATAACAAGATTCAGCAAAGCAGCATTGATTTCACAAGACTCAATATCATCAAGAGGAGCAATCGGAGTACTAAGGAAATCATTATTATTGGTATTGGAGAAATCACACAATTTGGTATTATCTTGCGCCATGGCGACAAGTAATCCAACACACATGCAAATAGAAAAAGGCAAGCGAAAGAGAGAGGAGAAGAAGGCAAGCGGAAAGGAGAGGAGATTGGGAAAGAGAGGGCGAATAAAACGGCAAGGGTGAAGTGGGGGAGTGGAAAACGAGTGGCAAATGACAAATAATTAAATGCGAGGGAGATGTGTTTGTCATGGGTACTTGGTATGTCTGGACTTGAGTGAAGACCTCCCAGGCAACGGTGCCAGAAATACTTCTTGCTACGTCCTGACCTTGTGTTGGTTTTCCTTGAAGAGGAAAGGGTGATGCAGCACAGTAGCGTAAGTATTTCCCTCAGTTTTTGAGAACCAAGGTATCAATCCAGTAGGAGGCTCCTCACATGTCCCATGCACCTACACAAACAAAAAAAGAACTCGCAACCAACGCGATAAAGGGTTGTCAATCCCTTCACGACCACTTGCGAAAGTGAGATCTGATAGAGATAATATGATAAGATAAATATATTTTTGGTATTTTAAGATATAGATTGGAAAAGTAAATATGCAAATAAAAGTAGATTGAAAGCTTATATGATAAGAGATTGACCCGAGGGCCGTAGGTTTCACTAGAGGCTTCTCTCAAGATAGCATAAGTATTACGGTGGGTGAACAAATTACTGTCGACCAATTGATAGAAAAGCGAATAATTATGAGATTATCCAGGCATGATCATGTATATAGGCATCACGTCCGTGACAAGTAGACCGACTCCTGCCTGCATCTACTACGATTACTCCACACATCGACCGCTATCCATCATGAATCTAGAGTATTAAGTTCATAAGATCATAGTAACGCTTTAACAAAGATGACATGATGTAGAGGGATAAACTCATGCAATATGATATAAACCCCATCTTTTTATCCTCGATAGCAACAATACAATACGTGCCGTGCTGCCCCTGCTGTCACTGGGAAAGGACACCGCAAGATTGAACCCAAAGCTAAGCACTTCTCTCATGGCAAGAAAGATCAATCTAGTAGGACAAACCAAACCGATAATTCGAAGAGACTTGCAAAGATAACTCAATCATACATAAAATAATTCAAAGGAGATTCAAATATTTCTCATAGATAAACATGATCATAAACCCACAATTCATCGGATCTCGACAAACACACCGCAAAAAGAGTTACATCGAATTGATCTCCAAGAAGAGGAAGGAGAACATGGTATTGAGATTCAAAGAGAGAGAAGAAGCCATCTAGCTAATAACTATGGACCTGAAGGTATGTGGTAAACTACTCACAACTCATCGGGGAGGCCTTGGAGTTAATGTAGACGCCCTCCACGGTGGATTCCCCCTCCGGTAGAGCGCCGTCGACGGCTCCAAGATGGGATCTCGCGGATAGAGAAGGTTACGGTGGCGGAAATAGTTTTTCGGTGGCTCCCTTGATGGTTTCGAGGTACATGGGTATATATAGGAGGAAGAAGTACGTCGGTGGACGCCCGAGGGGCCCAGGAGATAGGGGGTGCGCCCAGTAGGGGGGGGGCGCCCTCCACCCTCATGGCTTCCTCGATTGTTTCTTGACTTGCACTCCAAGTCCTCTGGATCACGGTTGTTCCAAAAATCACGCTCCCGAAGGTTTCATTCCGTTTGGACTCCGTTTGATATTCCTTTTCTTCAAAACACTGAAATAGGCAAAAAAAACAGCAATACGGGCTGGGCCTCCGGTTAGTAGGTTGGTCCCAAAAATGATATAGAAGTGTAAAGTAAAGCCCATAAACATCCAAAACAGGTAATATAATAGCATGAAACAATAAAAAATTATAAATACGTTGGAGACGTATCACTACGATCGGTCGATCGTGAAGACATACGACTACATCAACCGCGTTGTCATAACGCTTCCGCTTATGGTCTACGACGGTACGTGGACGGCACTCTCCCCTCTCGTTGCTATGCATCAACATGATCTTGCGTGTGCGTAGGATTTTTTTTGAAATTACTACGTTCCCCAACAGTGGCATCTGAGCTAGGTTTATGCGTAGATGTTATATGCACGAGTAGAACACAAGTGAGTTGTGGACAATACGAGTCATACTGCTTACCAGCATGTCATACTTTGATTCAGCGGTATTGTTGGATGAAGCGGCCCGGACCGATATTACACGTACGCTTACGCGAGACTGGTTCTACTGACGTGCTTTGAACATATGTGGCTGCCGGGTGTCAGTTTCTCCAACTTTAGTTGAATCGAGTGTGGCTACGCCCGGTCCTTGTTGAAGGTTAAAACATCACTAACTTGACGAAATATCATTGTGGTTTTGATGCGTAGGTAAGAACGGTTCTTGCTCATCCCATAGCAACCACGTAAAACTTGCAACAACAAAGTAGAGGACGTCTAACTTGTTTTTGCGGGGAATGTTGTGATGTGATATGGTCAAGACGTGATGTGATATAAATTGTTGTATGAGATGATCATGTTTTGTTCAAGTTATCGGCAACTGGCAGGAGCCTTATGGTTGTCTCTTTATTGCATAAGATGCAGGCGCCATATGATTGCTTTACTTTATCGCTATGCGATAGCAATAGTTCAAAAGCAATAGTTGGCGAGACGACCATGTGACGACACATTGATAAAGATCAAGATGATTGAGATCATGGTGTCATGCCGGTGACAATGGAGATCATAACGGTACTTTACAGATGGAGATCAAAGGCACAAGATGATGATGGCCATATGATGTCACATATTTTGATTGCATGTGATGTTTATCTTTTATACATCTTATTTTTCTTAGTTCGGCGGTAACTTTATAAGATGATCCCTTACTAAAATTTCAAGGTATAAGTGTTCTCCCTGAGTATGCACCGTTCCGACAGTTCTTCGTGCCGAGACACCACGTGATGATCGGGTGTGATAAGCTCTACGTTCACATACAACGGGTGCAAGCCAGTTTTGCACACGCAGAATACTCGGGTTAAAGTTGACGAGCCTAGCATATGCAGATATGGCCTCGGAACACTGGAGACTGAAAGGTCGAGCGTGAATCATATAGTAGATATGATCAACACAGTGATGTTCACCATTGAAAACTACTCCATCTCACGTGATGATCGGACATGGTTTAGTTGATTTGGATCATGTGATCACTTAGATGACTAGAGGGATATCTATCTAAGTGGGAGTTCTTAAGTAATATGATTAATTGAACTTTAATTTATCATGAACTTAGTCTTGATAGTATTCTGCAAATAATGTTGTAGATCAATAGCTCGCGTTGTTGCTTCCCTATGTTTTTATATGTGTTCCTAGAGAAAACTAAGTTGAAAGATGATAGTAGAAATGATGCAGACTGGCTCCATGATCTGAGGTTTATCCTCATTGCTGCACATAAGAATTATGTCCTTGATGCACCGCTAGGTGACAGACCTATTGCAGGAGCAGATGCAGACGTTATGAACGTTTGGCTAGCTCAATATGATGACTACTTGATAGTTTAGTGCAACATGCTTAACGGCTTAGAATCGGGACTTCAAAGACGTTTTGAACGTCATGGACCATATGAGATGTTCCAGGAGTTGAAGTTAATATTTCAAGAAAATACCCGAGTTGAGATATATTAAGTCTCCAACAAGTTCTATAGCTAAAAGATGGAGGAGAATAGCTCAAGCAGTGAGCATGTGCTCAGATTGTCTGGGTACTACAATCGCTTGAATCAAGTGGGAGTTAATCTTGCAGATAAGATAGTGATTGACAGAGTTCTCTAGTCACCATCACCAAGTTACTGGAACTTCGTGATGAACTATAATATGCAAGGGATGGCGAAAACGATT
This sequence comes from Aegilops longissima, assembly GCA_021605205.1. Lineage (NCBI taxonomy): Eukaryota > Viridiplantae > Streptophyta > Magnoliopsida > Poales > Poaceae > Aegilops > Aegilops longissima. The sequence goes on from CM038679.1 coordinate 742,521,688, forward strand.
CCCGAGCTCTTCGTGATGCTGAAATCGACGAAGGTAGAAATCAAGAAAAGAGCATCAAGTGTTGATGATTAATAAGACCACTAGTTTCAAGAAAAGGGCAAAGGAAATGAAAGGGAACTTCAAGTAGAATGGCAAGCAAGTTGTCACTCCCATGAAGAAGCCCAAAGCTGGACCAAAGCCTGAAACTAAGTGCTTCTACTGCAAAGGAAATGGTCACTAGAAGTGGAAATGCCCTGAATATTTGGTGGATAAGAAGGATGGCAAAGTGAACAAGGGTATATTAACTCGAAACAGGAGTTGCAGAATAAACAGAGACTAGTTGAGAGTGAAGTGATGATGTGTGTTGGAAGTGGTTCCAAGATTGATATGATCATCATTGCACACTCCCTACACTTTCGAGATTAGTATTGAACCTAAATAAATGTTATTTGAAGTTTGCGTTGAGCATGAATATGATTTGATCATGTTTATTGCAAATATGGTTATTCATTTAAAGTCAGAGAATAATTGTTGTTCTGTTTATATGAATAAAACCTTCGATGGCAATAGACCCAATGAAAATAGTTTGTTCGATCTCGATCGTGGTAATACACATATTCATTATATTGATGCCAAAAGAGTCATATCGGTGTAAAGCTCATGAAGAAACTCCATAAATATGGATTTTTGGAATCACTTGATTAAGAATCATTTGATGCTTGCGAACCTTGCCTTATGGGAAAGATGACTAAAACTCTGTTCTCCGGAACAATGGAACGAGCTAGTGACTTACTGGAAATAATACATACCGATGTATGCGGTCCAATGAGTGTTGACGCTCGTGGCGGGTATTGTTATTTTCTGAACTTCACACATGATTTGAGCAGATATGGGTATATCTACTTAATGAAACACAAGTCTGAAACATTTGAAAAGTTCAAAGAATTTCAGAGTGAACTGGAGAATCATCGTAACAAGAAAATAAAGTTTCTACAATCTGATCGTGGAGGAGAATATTTGAGTTACGAGTTTGGCCTCATATAAAACAATGTGGAATAGTTTCACAGTTCACGCCACCTAGAACACCACAACGTTATGGTGTGTCCGAACGTTGTAACCGCACTTTATTGGTTATTGTGCGATCTATGATGTCTCTTATCGGTTTACCACTATTGTTTTGGGGTTATGCATTAGAGACAGTTGCATTCACTTTAAAAAAGGGTACCATCAAAATCCGTTGAGACGACGCCTTATGAACTATGGTTTGGCAAGAAACCAAAGTTGTCGTTTCTTAAAAGTTTGGGGCTGCGATGCTTATGTGAAAAAGTTTCAACCTAATAGGCTCGAACCCAAATCGGAGAAGTGCGTCTTCATAGGATACCCAAAAAGAAACTATTGGGTACACCTTCTATCACAGATCCGAGGGCAAGATATTCGTTGCTAAGAATGAATCCTTTCTAGAGAAAGAGTTTCTCTTGAAAGAAGTGAGTGGGAGGAAAGTAGAACTTGATGAGGTAATTGTACCTTCTCCCGAATTGGAAAGTAGTTCATCAAAGAAATCAGTTCCAGTGATTCCTACACCAATTAGTGAGGACGCTAATGATGATGATCCTGAAACTTTAGATCAAGTTACTACCAAACCTCGTAGGTCTTCCAGAATACGGTCTGCACAAAAGTGGTACGGTAATCCTATTCTGGAAGTCATGTTACTAGACCACGATGAACCTACGAACTATGAGGAAGCGATGATGAGCCCAGATTCCGCCAAATGGCTTGAGGCCATGAAATCTGAGATGGGATCCATGTATGAGAACAAAATGTGGACTTTGGTGGACTTGCCCGATGATCGGCAGGCCATTAAGAATAAATGGATCTCCAAGAGGAAGACGGACGATGATAGTAGTGTTACTATCTACAAAGCTCGACTTGTCACAAAAGGTTTTCGACAAGTTCAAGGAGTTGACTACGATGAGACTTTCTCACCCGTAGCGATGCTTAAGTCTGTCCGAATCATGTTAGCGATTGCTGCATTTTAGGATTATGAAATTTGGCAAATGGATGTCAAAACTGCATTCCTGAATGGATTTCTGGAAGAAGAGTTGTATATGATGCAAACGGAAGATTTTGTCGATCCAAAGGGTGCTAACAAAGTGTGCAAGCTCCAGCGATCCGTGTATGGACTGGTGCAAGCCTCTCGGAGTTGGAATAAACGCTTTGATAGTATGATCAAAGCATATGGGTTTATACAGACTTTTGGAGAAGTCTGTATTTACAAGAAAGTGAGTGGGAACTCTATAGCATTTCTAATATTATATGTGTATGACACATTGTTGATTGGAAATGATATAGAATTTCTGGATAGCATAAAGGGATATTTGAATAAGAGTTTTTCAATGAAAGGCCTCGGTGAAGCTGCCTACATATTGGGCATCAAGATCTATAGAGATAGATCAAGACTCTTGATAAGATTTTTCAATTAGTATATACCTTGATACGATTTTTGAAAGAGTTCAAAATGGATCAGTCAAAGAAGGAGTTCTTATCTGTATTACAAGGTGTGAAGTTGAGTAAGACTCAAAACCCGATATGGCAGAAAATAGAAAGAGAATGAAAAAGTCATTCCCTATGCCTCAGTCATAGGTTCTATAAAGTATTCTACGTTGTGTACCAGACCTATTGTGTACTTCACCAGCAGTTTGGCAAGAGGGTACAATAGTGATCTAGGAGTAGATCACTGGACAGCGGTCAAAATTATCCTTAGTGAAGACTAAGGAAATATTTATCGGTTATGGAGGGGATAAAGAGTTACGTCGATGCAAGCTTTTACACCGATCCAGATGACTCTAAGTCTCAATCTGGATAAATATTTAAAGAGGGAGCAATTAGCTAGAGTAGTTCCATGAAGAGCATTGTAGACATAGAATATTTGCAAAATACATACGGCTCTGAATGTGACAGACCCGTTGACTAAACTTCTCTCACAAGCAAAACATGATCACACCTTAGTACTCTTTGGGTGTTAATCACATAGCGATGTGAACTAGATTATTGATTCTAGTAAATCCTTTGGGTGTTGCTCACATGGCGATGTGAACTATGGGTGTTAATCACATACAGATGTGAACTATTGGTGTTAAATCACATGGCGATGTGAACTAGATTATTGACTCTAGTGCAAGTGGGAGACTGAAGGAAATATGCCCTAGAGGCAATAATAAAGTTATTATTTATTTCCTTATTTCATGATAAATGTTTATTATTCATGCTAGAATTGTATTAACCGGAAACTTAGTACATGTGTGAATACATAGACATACAGAGTGTCACTAGTATGCCTCTACTTGACTAGCTCGTTGAATAAAAGATGGTTAATTTCATAGCCATAGACATGAGTTGTCATTTGATTAACGGGATCACATCATTAGAGAATGATGTGATTGACTTGCCCATTTCGTTAGCTTAGCACTTGATCGTTTAGTATGTTGCTATTGTTTTCTTCATAACTTATACATGTTCCTATGACTATGAGATTATGCAACTCCCGAATACCAGAGGAACACTTTGTGTGCTACCAAACATCACACCGTAACTGGGTAATTATAAAGGTGCTCTACATGTGTCTTCGATGGTACTTGTTGAGTTGGCATAGATCAAGATTGGGATTTGTCACTCCGATTGTCGGAGAGGTATCTTGGGGCCCTCTCGGTAATGCACATCACTTTAAGCCTTGCAAACAATGTGACTAATGAGCATTACGGGATGATGCATTATGGAACGAGTAAAAAGACTTGCTGGTAATGAGATTGAACTAGGTATTGAGATACCGACGATCGAATCTCAGGGAAGTAACATGCCGATGACAAAGGGAACAACATATGTTGTTATGCGGTTTGACTGATAAAGATCTTCATAGAATATGTAGGAGCCAATATGAGCATCCAGGTTACGCAATTGGTAATTGACCGGAAATGAGTCTCGGTCATGTATACATAGTTCTCGAACCCGTCGTTCTGTGATGATTTGTATTATGAGTTATGTGATTTAATGACCGAAGTTTGTTCAGAGTCCCGGATGAGAACGGGGACATGACGAGGAGTCTCCAAATTATTGAGCTTTAAAGATCGATATATTGGAGGGCTATGTTCGGACATCGGAAAGGTTCCGAGTGATTCGGGTATTTTTTGGAGTACCGTAGAGTTACAGAAATTCGCCGGTAGAAGTATTGGGCCTTATTGGGCCATACGGGAAAGAGAGAGAGGGGCTGCTTAGGGCAGGCCGCTCACCCCCCCCCCCCCCAAGGCCTAGTCCGAATTGGACTAGGGGGAGGGGCGGTTCCCCCTCCTTCCTTCTCTTCTCTCTTCCCTTTCCTTCTCTCCTACTCCTACTACTTGGAAGGGGGAATCCTACTCCCGGTGGGAGTAGGACTCCCCGGGGCGCGCCATAGTAAGGGCTGGCCCTCCCTTCCTCCACTCCTTTATATACGGGGGAGGGGGGCACCCCATAGACACACAAGTTGATCATTGATCTTTAGCCTTGTGCGGTGCCCCCCTCCACTATAATCCACCTCGGTTATATCGTAACGGTGCTTAGGCAAAGCCCTGCGTCGGTAGCCTCATCAACACCGTCATCACGCCGTCGTGCTGACGAAACTCTCCCTCGAAGCTCTACTGGATCATGAGTTCATGGGACGTCACCGAGCTGAACGTGTGCAGATCGCGGAGGTGTCGTACGTTCGGTACTAGGATTGGTCGATCGTGAAGACGTACGACTACATCAACCGCGTTGTCATAACGCTTCCGCTTATGGTCTACGAGGGTACGTGGATGACACTCTCCCCTCTCGTTGCTATGCATCACCATGATCTTGCGTGTGCGTAGGAATTTTTTTGAAATTACTACGTTCCCCAACACTCCAGTGATGCCACAGGATGCACCGCCATCGCCGAAGAATCAACAGTTCTTTCTTGGGGGGCTAGATTTATCCAGTTAGGGTTTTAAATTGTTTACTAATTTACTAAGAGTTTTGAAGGAACACATTCTATAATGCAGACTGGATGATGACATTTGGAGGTTAGGTTGTAGTTCCATGGCAGAGATAACATGGAAAGAAGGTTCTCTCTTTTAGACATCACTTTTGTCAACTTGATAGCTCTGACTAAAATTGAAGGCTATGGTTCAGATGACTACATGTACTGGGTAAAAGAAGTAGGAATTGGACAGGATGGATTATTGCTTCTAGACAATCAAGAGGCAGTTGAACAAATGATAAACTACTCTGATATCATAGTGGCCAAGGCAAATGAAGAAAGGGATGTTGAATTTAATAGGGATCACAATGTTTATGAAGAACAATTTCCAATAGGCAGTACAGTGGGGGGCCTAGTTTTGTGTTAAGTCTGTCACAAGATGGAGTAGTTCACCCTCTTGAAGTTAATCTCAACACATAGTGGAGCTACAACTTGGACATGAGAGAAGCTCCTTGTGCTTATCATCGAGATGCTGGTGGTGAGGATGGATCTGCTGGTGTACCAGATGATGATATTGACAAATCATCCTCACACTTTGAGATTGATAGGGGTGACTACAGAGGGATAAAGATGTGTTACAAAGCTAGGAAGAGAGGTGAAGAAAATATTGTAAATGAAGACAGACTAGAGTTGGAAGGGGACAATGATGTTTCAGAGTTTCAACGGGAGGGGAAAGAGGGTGACAGTGGAGAGGAGATAGTGCTGGTAAAAGGCAGACATGAGAAATTGAAGCCTGTTAGAAGAGCAGCAGTAAATCCAGGACCTACTTCTCGAGCTCATAGTCAGCCAGAGATCCCCAATTTTCAAGATTTTGTACCTGAACCTGATGAATATTGCTTCCTTGGTGATGTTGGCATTTCTGATTCAGATGGATAGGTGCCTATACTACCATGTGGAAGGAAGATAAGATTGAAGAAAAAGAAAGAGAGGCAATGGTATGACCCACTAATACCTGATGCACATGAGCAGTTGTGCAAGGACCTTTGCTTCGCCAATGTGTAAGGGTTTAGAAAGGCATTGAGAAATGTTCATGTTAGGACTTTGAGAAACTTTCAGTACCATATGAATAAACCAACAAGGAGTATTGTTTGGTGCCCAGACAGGAAAAATTGTTGTGAATTTTTCATAACTACCTCCAAAGTAGCCGATGAAGATACTTTCACAATCTATAATTGCCACCTGGATCGCAGTTGTGGAGCTAGTAAAGAGAGCACCCAACCCCCATACCAAGGTGCTAGTACATGTTCTACTGCCTCCAGGCATCAAAAGATGGATTCCATGCTGGCCGGCCTTTCATAGGTAAATTTCAGTGATGTACTCCTATTCCAACTATAACTACATAACTATTTCATTTGACCCTAAGTATCACTGTTTATGCAGGACTTGATGGTTTCTTCATCAAGTTATTCACATGTCAACAGATATTGGCTACCACAGGGAGAGATGGGAACAACAATATCTACCTAATTGCTTTTGGAGTGGTTGACCAAGAGGATGGTGACAACTGGACCTGGTTTGTTAACCAGCTTAGAGTGTGCATTGGCACTAATAACAAATTTGGGAACTACACCTTCATGTGTGATAGAGAAAAGTATTTTCTTCGACTAGCCTTAATCCGACTTATCCACATAGCAATGCTTCTATGGTTTTCTTATTAATTGATTATGAAATCAAATAACGGGGTCTTCATAAGGCAATTAATGAAGTATTTCCTCGATCCCCACGAAGATATTGCCTTAGACACATATATGCCAACTTTCAGTCAGTTGGCTTTAAAGCAGAAGAACTTGAAAATGGGTTGACAAAGCTAGCTATTCCTTCACTGAACATGGTCACAAAGAAGGAATGGCTGGTTTGGAAGCAACATCTGAACTGGCTTACATGTGGTTGAATGGCATCCCTAGGAGTGTTGGGTTCGATATACAATGGATCATGTGTGCAAGACTGACTTGTTTGTCAAAAACCGAAGTGAGGTTTTCAACAAATGATTCTAGATGTTAGGTCCAAAGCAATTAAGACCATGTTGGAAGGGTTGAGGACCAAACTAATGGTTAAGTACCCGGGCATCAGAGGTAAAACACAGAACTATAGGTGGGAAATAATCCCAAATTACATAGAGAAGGTTGAAGAGAGCAAGGAATGGGCTAAACATTGTGAAGCATACATAGCTGGTCCTAACATCTGGCCAGTTACTAGTGGAGAGAACACTTACTGTGTGAAGCTGAATGAAGGGAGCTGCTCTTGTAGAGGTGGGACATGACTGGGTCACCTTGCCACCATGAAGATAAAAGTTCACCCAGAAGATTATGTGGATCCATTCTTTGAGAAGGAAATGTACAAGACTGCATACCAGTACATCATCTACCTTCCTGGCGGGACAGAATTCTTGCCAAACACCAACACACCATTGAGCCGCCGTCTTCCCGCTGATCCAGCCAAGGCTTCCCATCTGTGTGCCGATCGGATCGAAACCATAGAAGAGAAGCCGACTAGGGGGGACACCTCGCGACGCCATCACCAGTCCTGCCAGGGCTTCGCCAGCAGGGCCTCAAGCTTGAAGCGGTGATACAAGGAGGATAGGAGGAGCAGACGGGCGGCGTCGCAATTGGAGCACCCTCATTAGCTTACTTTCTCCTTTTTCCAGGAAGGCAGAGGAGGACCATGACGAAGTGCCGGCGGCGGTCGACGTGGTGGTGCAATGGAAGGGGGCCTAGTACGACTTGGATCAAGACGCCACATGACAAGGTGGACCATAACTCTGACACGAATGAAGACACGTTGACGATCATGGCTAGTGGAGTAGTAAGGAGAAGAGGAGGCAGATGGGGCCGCAGGGAATGCACTGAGGATGGAGAGGTTCTATATAAAATATATTACTCATGAAAGGAAGAACTAGACCAAGAAACGCAATCTTAAATTACAAATTGAGTTTTCCATCAATGGATCAAACAATATATGAGAATAATCTAATCTTTTTTATTGAAGGGGTAAGTTTTAATCTCCATCTTTAATCTGCATTGAAATCTATAAACTTTTCTAGTGCATCTGCGGAAGCAATACTTTTATAAATTACACACTAATGAAGTGGAACCATCAATGGAGAGAATCTATTAAACCTATGGTTGGATGCTTAGGTGGACAGTGGTATCGCACCAGGGTTGACATCTTGGTGCTTGGATTTATTTCAGGATTTCCGACGATGCATTTTCAGTGGTAGAAGACGTTCCCATCAACTACGAAACGCCTTTGATGACTTTGTCAATCTAAACATGATATGTCTAAAGATGATATGTCAGTTGAGTCTCTCGTAGGTGCTAAAAGGGGTAGGGTGTGTGTATACTCATAAGAATGAGTATATCCGCATATATATGAGCGCCTGCTTCTATACTATTCTCAAAAAAAGTTTCATGTTTAAGAGGAGTCTTCATTCCCTGAGAAGAATATATTATACGAGACAAAAAAAATTCTAGTTTGGGTGGGTGTTGTTGTAGGTACAGTGTGCAGCAGCACCCAAACAAGTATTATGACGTTGCAGAAATATGTATTTTTAAAAGCCATCGAGTATTATGACGTAGGTGAGTGTAGCGTTTTGGTGCTCAGGCTACGTTGACATACGAATGTATACTACACATGTGCAAAGTTTCATCGGAAAATAAAACAGTGACTCATGAGCTACACAATAAAGAGAAAATCGTTGGTTTTATATAGTGAACAGTACAGAATGTTCACTGTTTGCAGTGTCAACAGTTCACCTACGTCTTCGTTGTTGAGGAAAACCTAAATGTAGGCATCCGTACACAACCATAGAGCTCTTGAGATAGTAGATTGTATGGCCCTTCACCTTTGACTGCCATAATACTCATGATGCTATTCGGAGATGCATGAAGCAAAAATTACTATCAAACTAAGAACTCAACAAATTACTGAAACAAGCAAGGATGGATCAATGTGCTCATTGTTTGGCCGAAAATCTGTGTGGCGTCTTCGATAGATCGATCCCGAAGGTGGGACTTGGGAGAATGGGGAACGACCTGGACGGGGTCGGAGTCACTGTATTGCAACACATAGTTAATCAGCAGAGAAAGTCACTGACGAATGAACAAACTAAATCGCAAAGATAACTTGTGTGTATATTTAGGGACAAGAAAACCTAAGTGTAAGTGTTATTCCTTATCTCATTTGGCCTGGGCCATGAGCCAATTGTGCACATGGGAGTCCCCGCTGGATTTTGGGGTCCTGGGCGACCCGCCCCCACTTAGGGCCGGCCCTACAGACAAATGATACAATGTAGTGATGTAGCCCTCTTATACATGAGACCTAGGAATCATACACGACTTTGTTTCCGAGGGAAAACACAAGACGTCCTGAATACAATTGCACGATGCTCGCTAGGGCACCTAAGCTCCACAATGCGCTCTAGGACACCTAAGCACCCGTGGAAAACCACAACGACATCCTCAAAAGGATAGAGGCACCTGCATGTGCCGCCGTGGTTGCAACCAAAGCAAAATACCTTCCGCTTGGCAGCTCACCTGTCCGACCAGGAGGCACCAAATGCAACCGCAACACGCACAAGCCTCCAAATCAAGATCTACATCCGCCAGAGAGCCAACCTTGCGGACCAGCATCTATATCCCAAGACAGTGCCAGCCATCCATATCTCAATGCACAAACCACGATAGAAATAGTGGATGGCACATCTTGTCACTACTATCCCGCACCAGGTCTGGGTAACAACTCCACCGTAGGATGCGTCCACACCTACGTCCTGACGGATCAATGGGGACATAACCCAGAGGTTGCCAATGGCCACCGCCGATCAAGTTCTTGCACTGGTCCTTCGTCCTTGGCCAAGACAAGCTCAGACGCCACCACACACCTAACCATTCGCTTTGATCTGACTGACATCACAGTAGAGCCAGGGCGCCTAACAAGGACCGACCACAACTGAGCAGTAGGGAGGAGACTACTAACGCGAAGGCTTGCACTCGCACGAACTAGGTCGTCCCCTTATATATGTGCACCTACGAATGTCATCCACAACCACCTACGCGCATCGCCACTACTCCCTCCGTTCCTAAATAATTGTCTTTCTAGAGATTTCAACAAGTGACTACATACAGAGCAAAATGAGTGAATCTACACTTTAAAACATGTCTACATGCATCCGTATGTTGTAGTCCATTTGAGATGGCTAGAAAGACAAATATTTGGGAACGGAGGGAGTAGTATTTCATTACCAATTATGGGCATGTCTATTGGGGACTATATATGTAACAAAGAATTCACTTCATCAACTACCTATGTGTACCAAAACATTGTATAATCCTCCGATCGGCTCATCCAGCCAGAATACACTCCGATCGGCTTCTTTCCTTTGTATGAATGGCCTCGACTTTGTGCACATGCGATCGGCTCTGGTTCTTCCCGCCTCACTGTTTACCAGATGAATCTCGCTCCTAACCATGCCATGGATGTCCCGTTCTCAACCTCACCGCTGCAGATCATGGTGTACCCACGGCTTGCATTTCCATCCTGTGCCCTGCGCCTCCACACCACGCAACCTCGCACGCCTACCGTCGTTGCTCCCACGCCCGCGTGTTGATGGCCTCCCTGACGGTGTTGAACTGGAAAGATGTGCCGGCATATACGCTGCCGGGAAGTTTGCAGATGTTTGACGGCGAGAACGGTTCTAGCTCATGAGTGCTTGACCTGCGACCTGGTGGTCGAGTACACGGCAGCCAACAGGGGCGGGCTCTTTTTTTCACTTTCCATTGTCGAGGAGCACACTTCCCGCTGATGAGGAGTTCTCTCGCAAGCAGGCATCGTTTAATTAGTTCGCTCATTAGCACTGATGATTAGAGGTTGTTTGGATTCATCACATGGCTAGTTTCATGTCTCGCTGCCCGCGACAAGGACGGCCCGCTGATGCTGGGCTCGCTTGGCCATGGCCGTCGTGCCGGCCGTTGGATATACATGAATAAATCCGATAAATGCATAAGCTGGATGGTAGCCGATTGGAGTATGATCTAGCTCGATGACTCGTGCAAAGGGCATCCGGGCTGACTCCGTGGGAAGATGGTTGTTGATGGGATCTGGTATGCACTGATCCACGTTTGGAGGGGGGATCCACATTTTTTTCCCATAAAAATATGGCGAGGTTATGAATAAAATGATAAAATGCAAGGAAATCAGCTAACCAACAAAAATACAGCAGCAGGATTTTCTACCACGTTCAAATAATGTAGAGAAAATGATTGCATCTTTCCAGTGAACAAATAAATACGTAGAATGTAAATCTGATGCCCACACCATGAATAAAATGGTCGCAAAGAGGCCAAAAGAATTGCATGTTTATTTCCATAAAATTCATTTGGTTCAGAAAACAAATAGACTAATTAAGTTTTCATTTCTACACGCTGCATTTGTTCATAGGTGTCGGCCGGTGGAGGGGCGCACACGGGGTCACAGGCAGGACACTTGCTCTTGCACTCATCATCCGAAAAGAAGCATGGACTACCCTTTAGATTCCGGCAGCAAAAACAGGTTTCGAGATCGGGGCCCTTCCCGCGCGTACATTCGCTCTTGACGCAGAATTTTACAGTAAGCTTGCTCTCATCTAATGAGGCTGCGTTGACGGCCACCATTGTAGCTCCGGCATGATCCACTACTATGTAGCTCCTCCTTCCAGCCACGAATCGACCTGTTGCATCAAACAAATCTAACGTGTTCGTTAATAATATGATATGTACATATATGGTTGTTTGCATCAATCGAAATCCAATCCGAATAGATAGGTGGTAACCTCCCTTTCTTTGTAGTAAAAAGAATGGTAGTATTGGTGTTGATGAGGTATATGATGCATGCTTACACTGTACGATAGCTGCGAGGCATCCGATGAGGAGCAAGATCGTCAGCACTGTTATCTTCATATCGGATCGATCTTTTTACAGCCAGCACAACTCTACGTACGTCAGAGTCGATAGGATTGTGTGTGAGCTGATGGTGACAATGGTGGAGCAATTTCCTCGCGCTGGGATATATATAGACGCCATTAATTGGGGAACAAATCAATTAATGGCTAATTGATTTGCAGATCGCACAAACAGAATAAATTGGAGACTCCAAATTTGCATGGCCCAGTCACAGTAAATGCCTACGATCTGTTGTCCATTTTATTCTGTTTACAAATGTACTCAATCGAAGCGAAATTAATTAAGTTGCCAAACTCCAAATTTCATTTTCCGTATATATATGGACAAATTAGCTAACCGATGCATGTAAACGTTAATCTTCTCTCGTAAGGAGTGCATGCGAGCCAATGCACGTTAAATTTGCCCGTGCGAGAAAAAAACAGGCGTACGTGCAGCACAATTATATATAGGGGCAAAATTAATAGAGTTTTACCGTAATATTTGGAGGGGGGACACCACTGCCCTCACCGCCGCAACCCCCAACAACGACAAACCCTTCGAGGACGCCGCCGCTCCCCCGTCGCCTCAGGTATGCTGCCTCCTCACTGTCTGGAATAGTCGTCGTCCTCTGTTTTTCATTTTCTTTCAGACTACCTAGAGCGTGCGTGGATCCAATGGATTTATTTTAGTCCGACTAAAAATACTCTCTTTAAGAGGCTAAATTTCCAAGCACCCCTTACTAAAGAGGGGCTAAAACTAGTCTTGAGACTAAATTTTTTAGTCAGGGGTACCCCTACTAAAATGTGAATTAGTCCTCTCTCTTCTCATTTAACTCCTCTCCCACTAGTAGAAAAGGGGGCAATGGCCCAGGCCAGTTCAGCCCATTAGTCCCGGTTCAATCCAGAACCGGGACCAATGGAGCTATTTGCCCCGTTCGTGAGCCAGGGGCGGCCGACCACGTGGGCCATTGGTCCCGGTTCGTCCGGACCTTTTGGTCCCGGTTGGTGGGACGAACCGGGACCAATGGGCCTGGCTCCTGGCCCACCACTATTGGTCCCGGTTGGTGGCATGAACCGGGACCAAAGGCTTCCCTTTAGTCCCGGTTCATGCCACCAACCGGGGCTAATGATGCTGCCTATATATAGCCCCTCGCGCAAGAGCAGAGCACACTGCTCTGTTTTTCTGGCCGAGGGGGAGAGGGCTTGGTGGTGCTCTAGCTCACCTCCTATGCACACAAGGTGTTCGATGGAATGCCCGAGCCACACTACTTAAGGTTTCTCCTCTCCAAGCTCGACCGCCAAGCTCCATTTTCCTCAATATTTATCTAGGTTTAGCGGTCCGTCACGCCCCGTCACCGTCTTCATCGCCGTCGATCACCCGCGCCGATCTCATCACCGGCACCACCATGGTGAGCCTCTTGTTGTTATCTTCTTTCTGAAAGGAAAAATATTCTTACTTGTATGTTTAGATAGATACTTGTATTATTTTCTTACTTTTATTATTGCATCTTATATAGTGCGATGGTTTTGGTATCCGCCCCCATCGGCCCTCGTCCTGTCTATGATTCGAATGTGGTATATATTATCTTTTCATAACTATTGGTTCATTTATTGTTTATGAAAATTATGCCGACCAACGTGACATAGATTTTATTTATCTAGGAGGTTGTTGAACCAGAAATTCCAACCGACCCTATTGTCGAGAGGTTAAATTTAGTTGAAGAAGAAAAACAATTTCTTGAAGGAAAAAATAAAAAAACTTGAGGAGGAGAAGATGATATTGGAGTTGCATGTTGCGGATGTCGTCGATGATCACAAGATCAAGATGGATGCTATGCGCTTGAAGATTAGAAAGATTAGAAAATATGCCATTCATACCGAGGCTTGGTATCATTATGCCGTTGGATCAGTTGTTACCTTGGTTGCGATTATGATCGCATTTGTTTTCGCATTGAAATGTTTTACATAGTTTCAATGTATGGTTTAATTAATTTAGATGCTCTGCAGAGCTTTATGTTGTTATATGAGAACTATGTATGTACTTTGGTTTTAATGTGATGATGAACTTCTATTAATTTGGTCACTTAATTATCTATTCATGATGTTTTGTAATGATTTTTGACACACTTAATTATATATAATGCACGCAGATGAACATGCAATGGATATACGGTGACAGACACACCTCCGAGTACACTAAGGGCGTGCATGACTGCCAACTACGCTCTTACGAAAGAAGAGAAAGAAATCTTCTTTGAATGCCTACTCAGTATGAAGGTCCCGATTGGCTTCTCGTCGAATATAAAGGGAATAATAAATATGCCAGAGAAAAAGTTCCAGAACCTAAAGTCTCATGGCTGCCACGTGATTATGACGCAACTGCTTCCGGTTGCATTGAGGGGGCTTCTACCGGAAAACGTCTGATTAGCCATTGTGAAGCTATGTGCATTCCTCAATGCAATATCTCAGAAGGTGATCGATCCAGAAATCGTACCAACGCTAAGGAGTGATGTGGCGCAATGTCTTGTCAGTTTCGAGCTGGTGTTACCACCATCATTCTTCAATATTACGACACACGTCCTAGTTCATCTAGTCGACGAGATTGTCATTCTGAGGCCCGTATTTCTACACAATATGTACCCCTTTGAGAGGTTCATGGGAGTCCTAAAGAAATATGTTCGTAACCGCGTTAGGCCAGAAGGAAGCATCTTCATGGGCCATCAAACAGAGGATGTCATCGGGTTTTGTGTTGACTTCATTCCTGGCCTTAAGAAGATAGGTCTCCTTAAATCGCGGTATGAGGGGAGACTGACTGGAAAAGACACGCTTGGTGGGACTCAATAATATGCAGGGACGGATATTCTTGGTCTCAAGCACACTACACAGTTCTACAGAACTCTACCTTGGTGACCCCGTATGTCGATGAACACAAGAACAGTCTGCGCTCCAAATACCCGGAGCAGTGCGATGACTGGATTACATGTGAACACATCAGGACTTTCAGCAGTTGGTTGGAAATACGTCTAAGAGGTGACAGCACTGTTTGTGATGAGCTGTACTTGTTGTCTAGGGGACCATCTTTGACTGTAATGATTTGGAAAGGATACGAGATAAATGGGAATACATTTTACATGATTGACCAAGATCAAAAGAGCACCAACCAAAACAGCGGTGTCCGCTTTGATGCAGCAACCGACAGGGGAAAGGACACATATTATGGTTACATAGTAGACATATGGGAACTTGACTACGGAGTAGATTTTAAGGTCCCTTTGTTTAAGTGCAAGTGGGTCAATCTGTCAGGAGGCGGGGTACAGGTAGACCCACAGTACGGAATAACAACAGTGGATCTGAAAAATCTTGGATACACTGACGAACCATTCGTCCTAACTAATGATGTGGCACAGGTTATCTATGTGAAGGACATGTCTACCAGAACGAGGAAAAGAAAAGATAAGGAAGCGAATACATCACACGATGAGCCAAAGCACCATATAGTTCTTTCAGGAAAAAGGGACATCCTGGGAGTGGAGGGCAAGACAGACATGTCTGAAGAGTATGAAAAGTTTCATGAAATTCCTCCCTTCAAAGTCAAGGCTGACCCAAGCATCCTGATGAATGATGAAGATTATCCATAGTAGCGCGCAATAAGCAAATGACACAAGCGAAGAAAAATGAAGACTTTCTCCATAACTATTATGATGATACCATGCCAACTTTGTAACAGACAGTATGATACCATTGTCCGTTTTGTACATGCACATGCTATGCCAACTTTTTCAGAGTTCATTTGAAAACTATAAATTTCAAAGAATTTAATTTTAACTATTCAAATTTGAAAACTAATGGCACAAAGAAAAGTCTAAAACTAATGGCACTAACAAAAAGTTTATAATTTTGCTGACCTAAAAGTAAAAAGAATTAAAAAATAAAGCAAAAACCAAAAGAAAATAATTAATGCAGAAAACAAAACAAAAAACTGGAAAAAAATAAAAATAGCAACAATAAGTATTTTATTGTAAGTAAAAACAAAATAAAATGAATAAAGCAACAAAGAAAACAAAAAAGTGTTTTCAAATTTGAAAACTAATGGCACTAACAGAAAGTTTATAATTTTTCTAAAACTAAAAGCAAAAAAGAATTTAAAAGAAAAGCAAAAACAAAAGAAAATAAATAATACAGAAAACAAAACAAAAAACTGGGAAAAAAATAAAAATAGCAACAATAAGTATTTTGTTGTAAGTAGAAACAAAATAAAATGAATAAAGCAACAAAGAAAACAAAAAAGTGTTTTCAAATTTGAAAACTAATGGCACTAACAGAAAGTTTATAATTTTTCTAAAACTAAAAGCAAAAAAGAATTAAAAATAAAGCAAAAAACAAAAGAAAATAAATAATGCAGAAAACAAAACAATAAAACTAGAAAAAAAATAAATAAAACAACAATAAGTATTTTGTTGTAAATAGAAACAAAATAAACTAAATAAAGCAACAAATAAAACAAAAAAAAGTGCCACCCATCGGGCCCCCACGGCTGAATCGACTAGAAACCCTACCATGGGCGGGATTACAGCCCAGAGGCCCATGAGCCCACAGCACAGATTGCAGGTTTAGGCCCGAAAGCCTGCTTAAGAGAGGAGCTTGAGAGGGAAGGCGCACCGCACCTTATAAACAGGGGCGCCTCCCTCTCAACTAGCGACGTGTGACTAAATATTTGGTTCGGGGCAGCACAGGCCTTTGGTCTGGTTGGTGGCACCAACCGGGGGCTAAAGGGTGCATTAGTCCCGGTTGGTGCTCGACCAGACTAATGCCCCCTTTAGTCCCGGTTGGTGCCACCAACCGGACCAAAGCTAACACCAACCGGGACTAAAGGGGCATTAGTCGGTTTGTGCCTGAACCGGACCAATGCTCGGTGTATATAAGCAACACTTGTGAAAATTTTCTGTTTCATCGCGCATTTGCCCCCGACGACGCCTGGACCTCCTCGGCGCCGCCAGAGCTGCCCGCCGCCGTCGCCGTCGCCCGTGCCCCGAGCCCACGCCGACGCCGTCCGCCGCCCTCGAGCCACGCGCCGCTGCCGCACCCTGCGCCACGCCCCAACGCCGTCCGCCCGCCCGGCGCCGTCGCCCGCCTCGGCGCCATCTGCCCAGCCTTGGCGCCGCTCCCGCGCCCGCCACCGCCCGCCGTGCCCGCCCCCCCTGTGAGCACCGGCCCTGCCCTGCCCGCCCCCTCCCTCCCTGCCCGGCCGCCACCGCTGCCGCCACGCCCCTTTTTATTTAATTTTTTTCATATATATATATATATATATATATATATATATATATATATATATATATATATATATATATATATATATATATATATATATGTATGTGTATGTATGTGCTAATGTTTTTATTCATATGTTGCTATATGTTTTTTTTATTTTATTAGTTTAATTTTTGTTCATATGTGATGTATATGTGTGTGTGGCTATAATGTTTATGTGTATGTGATGTATGTGGTGTTTTTTGGTTCATAGAAAGTTTTTGTTCATATATAGAAAGTTACAATTTTAGAAAAGTTTTATATATGCAAAAGTTACAATTTTAGAAAAACAAGGATAGGAAAGAAGAAAATATAAGAAGAG
The DNA here is from genome assembly GCA_021605205.1 of Aegilops longissima. Classification (NCBI taxonomy): domain Eukaryota; kingdom Viridiplantae; phylum Streptophyta; class Magnoliopsida; order Poales; family Poaceae; genus Aegilops; species Aegilops longissima. The sequence continues at coordinate 742,539,235 of CM038679.1, forward strand.
GAAAGAAAGAAGAAGAGGAGAGGAAAAGAAGAGGAGAAATAAGTAAGAAGAAGAAAAAGAAGAAAAAGAGAGAGAAGAAGAAAGGAATAGTGGAGAGGAAGAAAAATAGAATATTCTATTTTCTTCTTCTTCTTCCTTTCTTCTTCTCCTCTTTTTTTTCTTTTCTTTTCTTCGATCTTCTCCTCTAGCTATTCCTTTCTTCTTCTCCTCGTTTTTTCTTCTTCTTCTTCTTCTTCTTAATTTTTATCGGGAATGAGGGTGTCGAGGATCGCCGAGGTGTCGAGGGTCGGGAACTAGGGTAGAGGGTCGAGGGTCGTTAAGGGGTCAAGGGTCGAGTGTTTCAGGGTCGAGGGTTCGAGGGTTCTATAGGGTCGAGGATCGAGGTCGAGGTTCGAGGTCGTCTAGGGTCGAGGTTCGGGGTCGTCGAGGTTCGAGGTCGAGAGGTTTCCTAGTGTCAAAGTATTGAAGAAATCCATGGCTTCATCATTGGCAGGAGTAACAGGGCATGATGGTGAAGTCCTCAAAGTTATTCGGAATGGAGTCCGGATAGGATAATTTGCCTTTTTATGCAATTTCAGCAAAGGCCTTCCAAATAATCATATTCAGAAGGTTCTTGCTGAACTTTGTACCAAAAAGCGAATTATCCTATCTGGGACTCCGTTCCAAAATAACTTTGGAGAGCTTCATACCATCATGCACATGTTACTTTCACCTAATGATGAAGACATGGTTTTGTTGAATCCTTTGACACTAGGCAACCTCCCGACCGCTCGGCGATCCTCGACCCCTTGACCCTCGACCGCTCGGCGATCCTCGACACCTTGACCCTCGACCCCTCGGCGATCCTCGACCCCTTGATAAAAAAAAGAAGAGGAAGAAGAAAAAAAAAGAGGAGAAGAATTCTTCTCCTCTCTTTTTTTCTTCTTCTTCCTCTTTTTTTTATCGGGAACGAGGGTCGTCGAGGGTCGCCGAGCCGTAGAGGAAACCCTAATTAAACATCAAGTATCGTCGGTGTGAGATACATGTGGCCGTCGGTGTCGGACACTACATCCACGTCCCACAAGTGACGCGGGCGTCGATGCCCACGTCACTTGTGGGACATAGATGTAGTGTCGTCGTTGTTGTTGTCGATATACCCCTCCCGATAGCTTCAACACGTGGGGGGTCGATATTACCCCTCCTTGAAGCGTTCTCGAGGCCACCCCTAACCCTTGAAGCGTTGTCGAGGCCACCGAAACCCTAGAGAAGCAGCGTCGAGGCCACTAATTAATATGATTACTTATTGTGATTAGCTAGCTAGTTCTACGTTTGCCACTAATATATCCATATCTGTCATGTTTGAATAATAATTGCCATGTTGTAAATATTTGTAGAAACTATGGACACCCCGCCCCGAGACGAAGCACAAGAAGCGTTGTTGAGGCACATAATCGCAGAAGGAAGTGATGCCATCAAATCGATGATGTTTCTCAACGACACCGATGGTCTGGAAGGAGAGGGTGAAGAAGCAGCTGGCTATGCTTATGATGGCTCCGATGACCCAATGCCGGTGGAAGAAGGAGAGGGTGAAGAGGTAGACTGTGAGGACTGCTCCGGTGATCACCCAACTGAGTCCGGCCAGGTATATATATTAGTTAAGCCTGTGCTGACTAGCTAATTGATGCATTCATTGTTTTGGTATGTACACATATTAATTAACTCTCTTCTTTCTTCCTTTTTCTAGCCCTCCGGACCGAGCACAACTTCGGTAAAGAGACGAGGCCCGAAGAAAAAGTTGAGCTCGGATGAAAGGTTTGAGATCATAGAAATCGCCATGACGGCCAACCGATTGAACCCATCCAGACAAAGAAGGCATTTGTTGCTCGGTCGGGGGTTCGGTTAGGGACAAGATCGATCAGCATCCAACAATGGTATAAGCCTAAGAACGAAGAGCCTGAGGTGTCTTACGTCAATGATCTGCAGAAAAATGATCTTTGGACTGAGCTGAAGTCAAATTTCACCCTACCGCCAGAGGATGATCCGGAGAAGCCAGTTATAGAGCCATTAATCAAGTCTTTTGCTCTTAAGAAGATGGCAGAGCTATTCAGGCATTGGAAGAAAGACCTGAATAAGTTTGTCGATAAAAAAGAGATACCAGAATTCAAGGGCAAATATGAGAAGATCAGAGATGACTGGCCCGCATTTGTGGCCCACAGGACATCGGAAAAGAGTAAAAAGATGTCGATGACAAACAAGCAAAATGCTGCAAAGAAGAAGCTTCACCATCGCACGGGGTCAGGTGGCTACCTCATAGCCTGGCCTAAGTGGGCCAAGGCTGAGAATGATCTGCTTGATAAAGGGATCGAACCAGAGACAATGAACTGGCCAGACTGTTGCCGGACTTGGTTCTTCGGGGCTGGCGGAACCTTGGACCCTGTATCAGGGAAGTGCATTTGGACGGACGAGCAATTGGACATACCAGTCAAGAGGCTAAAGCAATATATCAAAGCAGCGCAACAAGGGAAGTTCGTTCCAGACAGGGAGAAGGACGAGCTCACAATGGCCCTCGGGAATCCTGAGCACCCTGGACGGACACGAGGCACGCCAGGCTCCCTTTCGTGGAAGGCTGGATTTCCGGACGCAGGGGGTTACAAAACCCATGAGAGGAGGAGAAACTGGAGCAAAGCCAAATGCAGGCGCTTCACGAAAGGGTAATGGGGCTAGAGGAACGAGAAGGAGCAGATCGCAGCAAACGACCTGCCGAAGCTTCCCCCGAAGCTACCCCGCCATCTCAGCGGAGAAGCAGCGTGGCTTCCACCGAGCTGCTTCAGCCGGAGCATGCCTTGACGACTCCTGCCAGCTATCCCGTGGATGATATCACGGAGTCTCAAAATTGCCACCTTATGGCGCAATGGAGCAATTTGAAGGTCAAGGCGGCTGTTGGCTCTGTTTATCCTACTAAACCCGACTCAACTTTTCACTGTCGGCCGATTCCAGAAGGATATGCTAAGGTGATGGTGGATGAAATAACGGAGGATTTGAGGACCTCGGCTTGACCACCCTACCGGTGAAGGGAGTATCGGCTGGGTTCGCTCAAGACTCCATGCCTATGGCGGAAGGATCTCATCAACCTTCGAACTGGGCGCCTCCGCCTCCTCCTCCTCCTTGGCGAGTCAGGGCACTCCGCCTCCTCCACCGCCTCCTCCTCCGGCGAGTGGCGATCAGGGCACTCGGCCGGCTCCTTCTCCGGCGCGTGGTGGCACTCCGCCTCCTTCTCCGCCTACACCGACGCGCCCGAGCAGCCAGCCTCCTCCTTCTCCGCCTCGTCAGCAAGGGCGGAAGAGACCCGCCACCGCTCCGGCTGCTCCGGCGCGTCGTAGTCCTTCTCCTCTGCCTCGTAAGCAAGGAAAGAAGACATCCGCTCCGTCTGCTCTGCCGGCGTCTAGCAGTATAGCCAAAGGCGGGAGGAGATACAGATTCGGTCCTTCTCTGAAGAATCCAGAGAAGTTACCGTACGAGAGGACCGACGAGGAAAACGCGAAGATCGCGCAGACCGAAGTGCATGACTGGTTTGAAGGGTTGAAAGCAAAGAGACATCCACCTCCGGAGGAGAAGGTAGATCCGGTGAAAGCGAAGCGCACTCTGGCTGCCCTGACAAAACCACCCAAGTCTCCGCCGAAAGGCAACTATGAGCGCATTATTGGAAAGGCATTTGCCGAAGCGGAGAGGTCGGGAAGTACTAAAAGTGATCAAAGAATGAAAGAACGACGAGCCGGGAAACAAATTGCCCAGCTCGGCGAACAAGCGAAGCAATCGTGCCCCCCTCTCAAGGTGCCTGCTAGCGACATCATCGATCCGAGGATGGTGCCCGGTTATGGCAATCGTGAAGATTACCTGCCCGACGATGTACATTATGATTTATTGGAGGTGCAGATACAAAGATACGAGTACGGGAAGCCTCTCGTCAAAAATGAAAGCTCTCTATCAACGTGATGCGAAGATTGCATGATTGGTACATGGAAACCTGCAGAGAGTCTGAGGGGAGGAGTACTTTGTATGTGAGAGTTAAAAAGGAGCATGACCTCGTCGGAATTGACCTGTTGCCTATTCAATTTGAGGAGTTCTATCAGTTTTTCAATCAATTGGCCCTCGATAAAGCAACGTTCACCTGCTACTGTCTGTAAATAGTACTACTTCTGTCATTAAGTCTCTCTATATAACTCAGCTCTTTCATTGCATGTATTTATAATTATCCTTACTATATTATGCAGATTGAAGATCGCCAAATTGAAGAAAAGACAAGTGGGTTCCATTGGGTTCATTAACACATATCTCATAGATGCAACTGAGGTTGAATTTCATGCCGAAAATACCGAGGCCAACTTGCTTCAATCGTTCGTAATAAATGAACACAAGGATATAATACTCTTTCCTTACAACTTCAAGTGAGTGTTACTGTCTTGTGGCATATTCAGTTTCCCTTATTAGTCCAGGTTATAGTAATGTAATTGATGAGTTATGCATGTGTTCGCAGGTTCCACTATATTCTCCTAGAGATTAAGCTTGAGCAGGGAGTAGTAACTGTCTTAGACTCGAGACGAAAAGATACCAAGGAGTATGCGGACATGACTGAAATGCTCGAGAAGTAAGTTAAATCGATCATTATCCACCATATCAGCAACTTTGTTCATTTCTGATATCAACTAATTGTTTTCTTTGTATGGCAGGGTTTGGAGAAAATTCACCAAAAAAGCTCCGGGACTGCCGAAGAAGCTGCAATTTAGACACCCGAAAGTAAGTACTATAGTAGCATATTCCACGCATCTCCTAGTGATTCAAGCGCTAGTTTCATCAATACCATTTAACATGCTTGCTAATTATCAGTTTGATTGACCTCTATTTCTTGTAAAATGGTTGTGGCAGGAACATGGGAATGATTTATGTGGATACTACGTTTGCGAGTCCATCCGCCACACGACCTGTGAGCGGGGCTACTCTGACAAACAATATGAAGTGCGTAAATAACAATATTCACAATTTTATTTTATTACCATCATTTGTGTTGAGTTTCATTCATTCATATATATATATATGTATTGACCCCCTTCTTAAAATTAGATGTTTTGGATGCGGGATGAACTACTAGCACCAGATCGCCTGCGAGCAATTCAAGAGGAATTGGCGGCATTCTTTCTTGACCACGTGATCGCTGAAGATGAAGAATACTATGTGGACCACGCGTCCATATGTTAGGAGATTATTTTTGTAAAAGATAATTATTGTATATATGTAGCCGGTAGTGTCGGATAGATATACGAGAACTTGTTGTTCGACCAATCTCTCGGGGAAGGAGAGGTGGTCGATATCACTTCCCTCTGTATGCATATATGTTTATAACGATCTTCTGTTTCCTTCGTTTGCTTACTAGCTAGCTAGCGTGTCTAGCTAGTCGTCTCTATACGTATGTATAGTACGTAGCGTCGACCAAGCACGGACAAAAGAGAGCACACTTATCTCTATTAATTAGCTAGCTAACACAATATATGAAACACCTAAATTAACCTCCCAAAACCCCAAACCCCCCATTTAAAAAAACAAAAACCCCAGCCACAGAAATGCTGGCGCGTGGATGACTATTGGTCCCGGTTGGTGCTACCAACCGGGACCAAAGGCCCTCCTGACTGCGCTCAGCGCAGAGGCCACGTGGAGGCCCATCAGTCCCGGTTCTGGATTGAACCGGGACTAAAGGGTAGGGTATTAGTACTGACCCTTTAGTCCCGATTCATGAACCGGGGCTAAAGGCCCTCACCAACCGAGTCAATAGGCCCCTTTTCTACTAGTGTGCTTTAACACAGGCGAGTTTTGGATTGGAGGGTTTGAAGGATAATAAATGCTCATTAACTTGATTTTAGTCTCTTTAGTATTTGGATTCAAGCATGGGTGAGGCTAGCAAGTTTTAGTCCTACTACTTTTAGTCATGAGAGTAAAACGTATCCAAGCACCCTCCTATTAATTTTAGATGTGACTATGGGATTGCTTTGTTCGAGTGTGGAAGTTGTGGGCCCAAGACCATTAGTAAACTTTAATGATCACCTCAGTTTCTCTTGCTTCATAATTACTCCGGTAGAGATCCATATACTAATTCATTAGATACGAAAAGTTCATCGCCGTCCTCCATTTTTTGTTTTCTTTCTCAGACCTCGGTTATACTTTCATTCAGAGAAGAAACGTGGTCTTGCAAACTTTGGGTATGCAGACATTCAGATTTAATCTTGGAAACGGATTCTGCCTTGGTCATTCTTCATAGTTAACATGGTTGCAAACCAAAAGCCATTATCCTATTCCTCTCTCACTTACCTCCATATGTATTCCTCACCTCTGGGGCACGCAGCAACTTGATTTGTATAAGTGTAATTAGCACTATTTACTTTACCGGTATAGTGGATGTTCTATTTTCACTACTCATACTCATCCTGATAGAATTAGAAATAGATAGATTGGTTTATCTTCTGATATAATCGATGGATTAATTTCACTATTTGAATAAAGTGTAACCATTATATGTGGATTACAGCCCGCAAACAAAAAGGAATTACTGAGCATGATATTCATTCATCATATCTCTATTTTTCCCAGATGCAAGTGCGGCATACATCCGATTTAGAAAATGTTAGAACATCTTATAAACCATACATAAAGTGATGGATACCAGCATACTTTGAGTTGTTTATGTCTCATCACACCCAACGAACCCCTAAGTTGCAAAATAAAAATTTCCGAAAATGGGGCTTCCACGATTCTTACATCGGCATCGGTGAATGCATAGCTGCACAAGCTTGATTTGCTTCCAGAGACGACGCTAATAACGTGCCATCTAAGCGATTTTGAGTTGTTTGTGAGTTGGCTGAACTAGAAATCTAACTAAATGTGTGTAACGAACGAAGATAGATGTTATCTCAACATGCCAAACAAAACATATTTCTTGCATACTACTACCTCCGTCCAGGTTTAAAGGGCCAGACGACAGGATTGGGAGGATTTAGGCGTCACTAATTGCCCTCTCAGTAATTGTCTGTAATTAATCCCAACCGCCAAAATCGAAAGGAAGCTAGCCAATCGGTGTGCCCGCCCCACACACGAGGCTTCACGCGCGCATGAAGTACCCGTGCATGGCCAATGAAGAAGCATTCGGCTCGCAGTTAATTCTATTGGAAATCTAAACAAAACAGCAGAGAATCGAGGCAGCGGCCTAGTAAATCCGGACTTGGCATATTTATCTACTAAGCGTCCAACCTTGGATAAGAAATGTGATGTGGAGAAAATATATTTGATCATATTTATCTAGTAAGCGTTCAACCGTGGATAAGAAATGGCGGATGAGTTTTTATTTTATTTTTCTATTAGTTATTTCTTTCTTTAGGAAAAAGACGCTCGTGTACTTTTTTCACTTAACGGTTACTAATATGCCAAGAAGATCGGCCATGCATTGGAAGAGACCATCCAAGAAGAAAGGCAACACAAGATAAGGAAAAGCTCAACACATGAGATCTGGCACCTACTTGCCTGGCTCTCGGTGTCCTGTAGCTAGCTGGCCTGAGACTAGCCACAGTGGGAGTAACTTCAGTAGTAACATTGAGTCCAACTCAACAACTTTGCTTATGTGGCAATGAGTTAATGAGGAGAGAGGTAGTTACAGTAAATTAGCTAGTTACTGTAACATCACATGTCCCAATGCAATATGAGTCTATAACCTAATAAATGAAGCTTTGCATGTTACCACACTTATGTTACTACCCATTATGAAGGTAGTAACATAGTCTAGGGATTTGTGTATGTTACTATGCATTGTGGCTAGTCTGACATCCGTACATCCATGCAAATGTAGCTGCATGATGCACTCAAAGCTCATCATTAATGGCAACTATTCAATAGAGTAATTGAGTAGTACCTGCCAAAAAGTTCCTAGAAATATGCAGCCCAAGGATCCGATTATTTTTCATTATAGGTGCATCCACATGCATGCTTTTCTAGTGACAAATTTGTACTGGGCAAAGACCAAATGGGCTACCATGATGATTGCTTCCACGCGTACTCTTCTTGTAGGCACCAGATTTGTGCAATAGACCGTCCGCAGGCACCGCATGGGGCGGTCATCGAGCGGACACAGATGAGGTAGTGATGCAGTGCTTGAATACAATGGTTAGCCGTCACATACTTCATTAAACACGTCTTTTATCTGCTCAGAAGCAAGTGCAATAAATATTGAACACAACACTTTTGCTTCCATTAGTGTGTTTGTGTACCTGCTAGTTGTCGTGGGGCCAAGGTGGTGGCAACCGGTAGCTGTTTGAGCGGTCTAGATTGAGAGGAATATGGATTGTCCTGAGCAACATGATCTTATGTCGGCACCAATGCGCACTAGAAGAATAAATCTTAGAAATGTCTTTACCATGTTTGATTTTTAGTTTACACCAATGCGCACTAGAACAATATCATGTTTTCTACAATTTATTATTACATTAATATCTAAGGTTGTTTATTATTCTAGCTATTTCATGTTTCTTGATGAGATGTTGTTATTTACACATCTTGAATTCTCCTTACAACGCAAATTTATTTTCTGATGAAGAATGGGTCAAAGTTGGGTAGTTTTTACGCGAAGATTCGCCAAAAGCTTATTTCAGATTATGATGCTATTATTCATCAACATTTGTCGGTGGTGTGACACTAGTCAAAATACTAGTGGCGTGCCACCTTCACATGGTCGTGGTATATCATTAAGAAGCCCCATGTGCGGTTTCATCATTTTACACCTCCGATATCACAGACTCACAACTCAATCCCTTTTAGTTTGATAAAAAGTTCTTTTCTATAAATGGGTGCCAAATGATGTCCAAATAAGTCAGATGTATGTGTTGAATCTTGCTATGGTATTCCGATGCCCCACGTGAAATATCGCCCAATTCCGCATTCATTTCATACTCGAATGATCGAACAAATAATAGCCGGTTAAATAATGAAACGAATTTCGCAAATACAACTGGCGTGGGCCTTTTCCCTCTCTTCTAAACCATGAGGCAGCCATCTAACCCATCTAGACCTCCCTAGCTTAGCCAACACAGCCCAAAAACCAATACCTTATTTGGATAGGTCCACCTACCAATTGGGGTTTTCTAACCCTATCCGTCATCCCCATCAACCTCTCTCTCTCTCTCTCTCTCTCTCTCTCTCTCTCTCTCTCTCTCTCTCTCTCTCTCTCTCTCTCTCTCTCTCTCTCTCTCTCTCTCTCTCTCTCTCTCTCTCTCTCTAGCCAACACTAATCCCATGAGTTAAAATGCAAAAAGAATTCACTGTCCATTCTTTGTCGGCATGGTCCATGATCCAATTTTGGCAAAACTCTACATAGTATAACCTCTATGTTCCAAGCCAATATCTGTGCACCGTGCTAAAAACTCATTTATTTTGAAGTTTCTGGCATAGCGCTTATTGGTGGCCACTATGCTAGACAAGGAATTTGGAGAGTTCCTCATGAAGCTATGTTCCCTCGATGTCTCAATCAACCTGGTTTGTGATCCTTTGCAACACATTGTCGGGGCTAGGTAAAAAAAGTGGGAAGTACATCTATTAACAAAAGAGATAGGTACCAAAATTTAAGAGAGTAAAAATGGTATGTACACATCATGATGGCGATAAATAAAATGGTAAGTACCAAAACACTGATGTTACAAGACCAAAAAAGTACAAACCACAGCTATGATGTTTAATGAGTAATTTCACGGAGCTCGATTCTTTGCATATTAATAAATACCTTGGCTCGTTGATTGTATAAATTCCGGTGCAAATATTTTAGCTAACATCATGAAAACTTTAATACCAATAACTTCCAGTCTCTTAATTTTTTTCGCTTCTACTCTCAAAAACGAGAAAGAGAGCGGCAATTTGTGGTTGGTAGGTTCCGCCGCTCTCATGACATATCTGGCCCGTGAAAAGCTCATATTGCTAATGATATTTTCATTTTTCCTTCAATATCCTTCAAGAAGATAAGCAACGGTAACAAAACATCGAATAGCCTAGAGGCCCATGAATCGCGAGAGGAATTCAGGAAAATCGGGCCCGACGAAGCAACCCACTGAGCTACCACATCATCGCTTTTTCAGCTACTCCTAGATTGTCGGCCCCTCTGAGGCCATCCTATTATCATCTTCAGCCCTATATAGGTAGTGCACATTGCTTTCCTCTTCCGGCCACGCGTCTATCCCTTGGCTAGAGATCCCTAGTTGGCATCCTCCTCACTAAAAGTATTGTGGCCATGTGGATCCACAATGGTGTGGGCCATGAGGTTTTCTCCCCCACACCATAGCGTGTGTGGAAGCATCATGGCCTAGGTACTATGTTATTGAAAGGATTGGTGTTTAATTATGACCGTTTATGCAGCCTCGGAGCATCGACAATTAACCTTCTAGTCACTACAGTCATGCTACATGGCACCCATCATGGTCAACCGCTTGTTTTCACGGTTTTCTGTCGCTGTCTCAATGGGCATTAGTTGTACGGTTCTTCACTTGCCTTATCTGGATCACTTCTGATCCTCCCAATGTTTTGGGTTTGTGGAGAGGAGGAAGACATATCTGCTTGATACTTTCTAGCGATTTGATGAGAAGGTGAGAAGGAGATGGTTCAGGCAAAGGCCTCTTAGTCGTGTTTCGGTCGAGAAGCATTTTTAGTAGATTACGGAGGGCAAGACAGGGGAGATGGAGGTCATATATCGGAGTGACATGGACACTTCGATTTATGGAAGTGGGTTTCTTCGCCTTGGTGATCTTGTTCCACCAACGGTTGATCCAGAAATGTGGCAGAACTATTGCTCCAACCTATAGAATCTGAACAAATTTTCCAACCTGCCAGGTTCAGTTCTTTTAACTATACAGGATAAAATTCCTGCTGTAGTGGTCTTCTGGCTCTACCTAGGGATGTTGTTCTCGTCATTTTGTTGGCATGTTGAGGAACAATATTTTTATTCAATCAATTATTTACATTGGTAAGTAAATCCGGCCTAACAACATGTTGGATACGTGTTACCTTTCTTATCTTTGCTATCATAGTTTGTGTATCACACGTTTTTATTCTTACTTTTGTCTTATTGATTGTTGATTAGTAGGACAATAGTTTTCCTTTTGTTTACGTGAGGGGTGCAAGAACGTTTGTTACATTCTGCATTCTTTTTTTTTGGTAAGTTTTGGGCCTAGAGTTGTTCATCTTGAAGTGGCTATCTGATATGTGTTTCAGGGGCAAGCCTAGATGTTGGTACAGGGTACTAGTTGCTGAAGCAAATGCTTTTGAGCGGGTATTTTATGTAAATATTTGTATTTGTATGTGAGGTTCATTCAAACTTGATATTGAGTAGTATGAAAAATTAATTGCATCCATAGGAACACATTGGCTTCTGTTCCTTTACATCTCCAAAAACATCAGATTTTTGTTCCAGTGGGAGCTGCGACGTGAAGATATTCTCTTGTTACTACTTGTAGCAACTATCAATTTACTTTGAGCTACGGAAGAATTATATATCTTGCCAGATTTGACACTCGGAAGATTGAGTAGTTTCTTGGATTTGGTTTATACACACACAATTTAACATGGAAGTAAAACAGATAATAGTTATAAATATAATCCCTCCGTAAAAAAAATATAAGAAGTTTTAAATCACAAAGTAGTGATCTAAAACGTCTTATATTTTTCTTACAGAGAGACTACTTTCTACTTTGTTATTAATATGTACTTGCAGAATACTTTCATTTTCATTACATGATTCCGTAGTTTGATTGTCTTGCGTATCTGGTTGCTTGGAACAATGGTAGTGCATTTGTAACCTGTATGCAGGTTAGCTTATGTGTTAAAATATTAACAAAAGGGTATGGACATAGTTACTTTCTTTTTTGTATTTTTTAAATGAACCAAAATTCTACTTCGCAAAAATTTATGTTTAGTTAATCCTATTCTGGTGCGCTAACATTCTAGCCTTTTATGTGTAACTTGAGTGTTTGACATTTTAAACTCCTATAATTTGTGTACAATGCTTTACCTGATCTATTCGATGCACAACTCAACCTACACTTTCACCTCATCATAATGCTAAAATCCATCGGTTTTATGAGCAAACAATGTTCATGTCTAAAGTGCCATGCAAGTTAGTACAGACTTCTTTTGCGGCAACACGATGGTATCATCTCTAGTTACATAATTAATCACATACTACTTTTATGACCTTTGCTAGGTGCGGAATTTTTATGTGAATTATAGTTTCTCAGATATGTGGTACATCTTGTAGATAAATTGTTTGTTGCTATCTTTTACATGGAGCCTTGCTGTCCTGATGCCCGTTTGAACTTCCAGATATCAGATGCGTTGTTACTTGTTACTCCATTAATAAGATTCATGAGCAAGGTGCTTTATTTGGACTGCCACAGGGGACATGGGAAGGTGGAACATACTATAGAAATCATTCTTAGCTTCAATGCAAGCATTCTGAAGATTGATGTCTTTGTTTTTTGGCATAAGAATATAAGCGTGGGTAGCTATCTTTCAACAAGTTGTCATTCTATTTGTCATGCCACAAGGAAATAGTATCACCAATTCCAGCTTTTCAAGATGTGAGCTCTTTGAAATTATCAAGGATTGAGCAACAGTCTCTCCACCAGGAAGAGCCATGTCTAGTAGGGAAGTGTGGGACCTCACCATTTCCATAGTAATTATTCCAAATAAGTTGTACCCTGGGTATATCCATCTTGTTGAAGAACTTATATAGGAACTTAGTCAGCAAGGCTTTGTTGTGAACTCTAAGGTCCAGAACACCAAGCCCTCCAGCTTCTTTTGGCAAGCATACTTGTTCCCATTTGACAAGGCATTTACCATATTTGTTGATGTCTTTACCATACCATAGAAAGGATCTGCCAGACTTCTCAAAGTGATCCAAAATGGTGAAGGGTACCCTGATGCAGCACATTGCAAATATAGGCAAAGCAGTAATGATTGCCTTGAGGTGTGTCAGTCTACCTGAATAAGACATCATTGCTGCAATTCCAGATAACCTTTTATCCAACCTAGAGACCATTGGCATGAGATCATCAACTCTGGGTTTGGTGGAGCCCATTGGCAGTCCCAGATAGGTGAAAGGCATGCTTTCGTTTTTGCAACCCAGAATGGTGGCAAGCTGATTGGCTTTGTCATCAGATATGTTGATGGGAACAAGTGAGGATTTGTGGTAATTCACTTGCAAACCAGTGAAGTCTGAGAAGGTCTGCAAAATCTCCATAACATATGAGATTTGATGTGGATCAGCTGGCATGATTATTAATGTATCATCGGCATATTGTACAATAGGGTATGACATGGAGGCAGGTTGCTCCATGGGGGTGTTGATGTGGCCATTGTGCCAAGCTTGATTGATCAAAATTTGTAGAAGTTCTGCAGCAATGACAAATAAAAGTGGGGAAAGTGGGTCCCCCTGTCTGACTCCACATTTGCATTTAATCTTTTTCCCAGGGACCCCATTTAAAATTACTGAGGCAGAAGCAGTGTGTAGGGTACTATTGATCCATCTAATCCATTTGTCTCCAAAACCCAGATGTTTGAGCATTTATAGAATGGCCACATAATTGATCTTATCAAATGATTTCTCAAAATCCACTTTGAAAATCACAATTTCCTTCTTTGATTTGTGGCACATGTGAATGTACTCAAAAGACCATGCTAGGCAGTCTTGAATATTTCTGGTTTTAATGAAACCATATTGATTCTTACTAATTACAAGGATGATACACCTTTGGACTTTATTAGCAAGCAGTTTAGTAAGAACTTTAATGGGCATATTTAGATTTATATTGTGCCGAGGTTGTTAATTTTGCTCCTGCTGATTGGCTACCTAATGGTGGAATTGGAGCTGAACTGTATTTTATGTACTGTAAGGCGCCTATTTTCTTCCATGAAGAGCTTTTGTATGTGGTCGCAAAGGATAGAGAATATATATTACTTTGAAGCAATATCCTGTGAAGAAAATATATGTGGAAACATAAACTTAGTTGTTATATGACCATCCTGATTTCCTTTAGGCAGATATTCAAAGCAGAGCAATCTTTGTTGTTCATCTACCATAACACATTTCCGCAGCTTCTCGTATTTCATTTCGTGTCAGAACAATATCCAAGAAATCGTACAATATTCTTGTGCTTCGCCTTCAAAAGAAACTCAATCTCTCCTAGAAATTTGTTCTCGTGCATCTACCTATTGAACAGTTTGTCATAGAAAATTTTCTCATTTGGAAAGGTTTTAATTGGATGAGGAAAATCATGATAAGTAACTACTAGGAAAAACCCTAGTAGTAACGCGGGTATAATGCCCACTAGTAGCGCGGGTATAATGCCCACCAGTAGCGCGGGGCATGGCGCTACTAGTAAGGCGCTACAACTATTCCTTAACAGTAGCGCGTGCGACACACGCTACTGCTATGACATATAGTCGTAGCGTTTGTTTACTCCCGCGCTACTGCTAATGTAGCTAGTAGTAGTGTGTTTTCTCTCCATCGCTACTAGTGTTCCTTTTCTCATTTTTTAATTTTTATTGTATTTATACGCCAATTATGAGGTTGTTATATCAATATGTCCATAACAGTGTGTCAAATGAAGGTGGACTACTAATCCAAACTTGATCTAGTTTGGAGTAGTAGTACTTTTGATGTGCATCACATGTTGCCTCCACTTGAATCTAATCCGCCAACACAAGCTACTTAATCATCATCATAGTATTACCACCAACAGTAGCTATTTAATCATCATAGTCATAGTGTAGCACACATCATCATCTTAAAGCTCATTCTAGCTAGCTAATCACCACCAACACTAGCTGCGGTAGCTATCTAATCACCACCAACACTAGCTAATAATAATCATCATAGTCATTACCACCAACACTAGTTATTTAATCATCATAACTCATTTCTAGCTAGCTAATCACTCCTGCTGCTCTCTCTCAGGTAAAATAGTATAAAACATGTGTAGCACCCCTACTTCATCAAGTTGTAGCATGCAGATGAACCTGTCTCCTAATCGTGGGTTGCGCTTCTCATTGCTGCCCCCTAGTACCTCTGCGATCGTTCACAATTTTGCTCCAGTCTTTCACTATTAAGCATTCCTCGCTTTTAGAAATCATGAATGCACTAAAGTGTATTGTAGGATATCTTGGTCGTAAGCTAACAATTGTAATGCGACCTTTAGTCTCGATCCAATGAGGCACAACATTCATCAGGAGTCCCTGTTGAAGAACATTGTATATTAACATACTTGGCAATGAAGTTTAGCTTAAAAAATAATGTATGCAAAAGATGTACTGAGGACAAATAGTAAAAATCTTACCATCTTTCCTAAATAGATGTTACCGTAGTTCAGTACGAACACTATTGATCGCACGTTTTGAGTACAAAGATTTTTAAGTCCAGAAAAATAATTTGTCTTGACAGCATGAAGATCCTCAAGCCATGAAACATAATGACCTATCTCCTCACAGTTTAGTTCAGCCCCGGGACAATGGACGGTCATGTCTACCAAGCGCGAACATGTTTGCTTGAATGGAAATAAGCTGTCAATTGAAATTAGCTGTCAACTATATTTGAATAAACAATATCGAAGACATAAATATGTTTGCGAAACTCACATAATGGTATAACTGGAGGCGTCTGCACAACGACCCAGATGTCGATATTACCTGCAATATCATCTTCCGGATGAATATCAAAGGTGATAACCATATCAGGCTCAAATGCATAAGCCTTGCATAGTGCTTGCCAAGTTTTGCATTCAAAATAGGTGTAGGTGTCTGTGTTGTATAATTTTGCGTGGAAAGTATAACCATGCTCGGTCTTAAGTTAACTCTCTTTACCTCCGTAGTAGTTTGCATAGGACGGAAACCTATCTTATCCAAGACAAAAATTCTTGCATGGCAGGGGATACGTTAGTAGAATAGTAAAAAAGTTAAATTTTAAGTTGAAGCAAATGAAGCAGATGTCATGCTTAATTACGAAAAAAGACTTGTCGTTGTGACTTACCATATCCACTTCGAAGTTCTCGTCCAGCTTGATGATGAAGCGCCTATCATCATCTAGAAAGATTTTGTCGCACAGGCCGCGCTCGTCTTCGCAGTCTTTGCAAATCCCGAAATCCTTTTCGTCGTCAGACATTTTCTATGTTCATAGTTGAAAAACTAATTTAAAATCGATCTAAGGCAACTACCAGGATACTCAACATACAAATCCAGGGCACTCGATATATCCTACATATTCTGGCACAAGTCATGCCAAAATTCACGGAAAAATCCGGCATGACCTTTGCTAAAATAGGACATATCGAGCGCCTGAAATTTGCCGGAACAGAAATGAATCAACACTCCGGCAAAACATAGGGCACTCGGAGGTGTAACCTGCAAACATGACCGGCCACTTGGGCAACCACATATCCTCTTTGAGCAACACAAGATATACATTTCAAAATATCTTATAGGACTTATATTGACATGAGCATTCAATAAGCAAAACCATATCATAAAATAAATATTATTCAAATTAGCATGCATTCAATAAGGAAAAGTAAATCATCTCATGCGTCCGTACATCGTCGAATATTATGACTAATACATCCCGAATAGTATCATACATATAACATCACTAATACAACTAAAACCTTAGCGCACGACGGGTATCGGCGCGGGCGGTGGACACCCACAGAGAAGGAACCATCACAGGATCATAGCTCCAGTGAGATCCCTGGACAACCTGCCAGGTATTGGAGAACCTATGCTCCAACGCAAACAAGTAGCGACGGACGTGCGCGTCCTCCTCACTGACACGGTGACGCACCACCTCCGCGGGGTCCTCAAGCCTCTGGACCATCACTGGCCCACGCGACCGCCACCAAAGAAGGTTCGGGTCAATGACGGGCTGGCTCCTCACCAACCTGCGCCCCTCGGTAGGTAGCGCCTACCAGTACCACCCCAGCGGAGCCCAGTCCCGGACATGGCCCATCTGGTGACGCAGGTGTCCTCCGCTGACTCGACGACGAGGATGCGGGATAGGCATGGTCGATGTCGATGCGGGAAGAATTGCTTTAAGTAAAAAAGTAAACTAGTTCTATTAATTTTCGTACTAAAAATAAAATAGTTGTATTAACTCAACTAGTTCAATTAAGCACTTACTATAAATAAAAATAAACTAGTTTTTATTAAAAATAAACTAGTTCAACTAGTTATATTAATTTTCTTACTAATTCTATTAAACACTTACTAAAAAGCAGTAAAAAAACTAGTTAGATGAAGTCTAAAATTTAACCCTAACTAATTTGATAATCTCTAATATTTAATGAACCCTAACTATTTTCATGAACTCTAAAATTTAACCCTAACTAATTTGATGAACTCTGAAATTTAACCCTAACTAATTTGATGAACTCTAAAACTAATTCTATTTAACAACTATTGACATAATTAGCATATAATTTGATGAACCGTAACTAATTAGATGAACTCTGAAATTTAACCCTAAGAACCCTAGCTAGGCAGAGGTAGGGGAGGAGGAGGAGGAGGGCGTGCTCACCTTGGACGCCGGTGGAGTTAGGGGGAGGGGCACGCGGCGTCGAGGTCGGGGGCGGGTCGGGTCGGGCGGCGGGCGCCTGCGGGCGGCGATGTAGGGGCGTCGAGGTCGGGTCGAGGCGGCGTCGGCCAGCGTCTGAAAGGCGACGGGAGAGCGCGCGGCGGCCGGGCGATGATGGTGGCGACAGTAGACGCACGCGCGTGTTGGATTTGGGGGAGGTGGGGCGTTGGGGAAGAAAGAACGGTTTGGTTAAGTGGAAAGTAGCAGTAGCGCGTTCCAAGGAAAGCGCAACTGCTACATTAGCTATAGCGCCTGTCCATAAAGCCCGCTGCTGCTACGCATTTCTCCTTTATTTTTATTTTTCATTTATTTTCATTCACATTTTATTTTTTTCCTTACCCTTTTTCTATTTCTTTCATTTTCATTTACTTTTCTATATATTTTTCATTTTATTTTCCTTCTCTTAGGAGTAGCGCTCTCTGGGTGAAACACGCTGCTACAACAAACTTAGCAGCAGCGCGCTTTCCCTAGCCATGCTACTACTATAGGTAGCCTGGCGAGAATAGTAAGGGGAATTATAGTAGTAGCGCGTCTACAAATACACGCGCTACTGCTATGATCTTACCTGCAGCGTGTTTGGATAACATGCGCTAGTGGTAAATTGTAGTGCTTCTTTTTGTCCCGCGCTATTGGTTAGTTTCTGTGTTTAAGGTTTTCCCTGGTAGTGAGTAAATAATGGATGGTAATACTATCTTATATTTACTAATTAGAGGCACCATACGAAGCACCACGTTAATCCTTAGAATTAAAGAATTTTGACCGTTGGATTAATATATAATGTATCCGTAGCCATCAGATGAAATATAAGACATGTTGTCTCAAACTACCACGTATGGAAGTCTTAATCCGTTGGGACTCTCTCTATTTCCTAGAAAAAAAATCTGAGTGGCCATATCAATTAGATGAAAAGTTAGATTTGTAGTCCTCCTTCCTCACGTTCAACATTGGTTGAAAGAAAAAAATCAGCCACGGTTCCTAACAAAGGATAGCCCCCTTCCATAAAAGTTGGGCTCTGAAAAAGATAAAAAAACAGATCGCATCTAGAAAAAAACAGATCACATCTGACACGTTATAATTTGATGAAACAAAACTAAGAAAGACTCCATGGTTCCCTCAAAAAAGAATAACTCCAGCGATAAAAAAATCAGATCTAATATCCTTGCATAAAAAAACTCCAGGGATGAAAAAAAAACAGATATGTTTGACTCTACAATATTTTTGCCCGATTGAAAAGGAAAAAAACAGCCACGCAAGACTTCCATACGTGGGTGAAAGTTATACGTAACATATAGTTCGCCGGCCAAAAAACAAGCATCTACACGTAATATTGCTGAAAGGAAAGTAGGAAATCATAGGCCCAGCAAAAAACAAGCATCTACACGTAACGTTGGTGAAAGGAAAGTAGGAAATCATCCTCTTATAGATGGTTCATTATATGAAAAATGATAGCTTCTTTCCATAAAAACTCCACCAATGGAAAGAAAAAAACAGATCAAACGTAAAAAAGGAACGACATCTCATCCTACAAAAAGGAAAATATCCACCTCGACTCCTGTACATGGCCAGTTAATCCTGTATAAAAAGGATTAACATGATTCTTTGGAGGTGTAGATTGTCATATATAGTAAGTATGTACATGTATTTTTTATCCTAATAAAAAGGAAAAAATAATAGCTATTAAAACATCATTATATACATATAAATCGCTACATTATTAAAAAAAGAATTTGATTGTATCATGCCCATAAAGATCTCATATAAACAGTTCAGTTTTCTACAACCACTACTGTCCCTCTCATATAAACATGATTGTTTATGTGATATACATATGTATAGTATGGATAGAAAATATTAGAATTTTCCCATACATGTTAATCATAAGAGAAATTCTAAAAAAATGGTACATATAAGATCTAATAATCAGAATAATCTATGGTGCTTATAGTATAATGAGAATATACAACTGCCTCTTTTTTAAATACGTATATTATTCGCTACGAGATGGCGTATGTTGATAAAAGGTCGTTCATGTATGTATCCATCATGCTATATATATATATATATAAACAAAGTGTTTTTAATTCTACCATGCTTCCGTGGCAAAAAAAAGAAGATGTCTGTCTTTTTTTGGCTTAACAAGAAAGTAATATATATGCTGCAATTGGGCACTTCCTCTTTATACCTTCTAGAAACGTTTACATCACGAGTACATGATACATGGAACAACTTCTAGGTTTGTAACCATGTTTTCTACCAACATAACACATATGCCCTTATGTAACCTTGATAAGTAGGACATCCATATGTCCACATATTGGCCATAAATCTGATGTGGATCGCTATGACATAATTAGATAAAAACAGTCTCTCTAAACTTTATTATATCTAATATTAAAATTGCTAGCTCGTGCAGGTGCACGGGTTGACGACTAGTTGAAATAAACTATATATCATCATTGACTGAAAAGTGTATATACCACATGAATCATGAATGAAGGTCGCATCTCTTGGTATGAGCCACTTTACTTTAGCCATGTGTGAGGCCGGGTCGTGTGGTGATTGGGCAGCCCCAAAAAAATGGCATGTTTCGCCAACTAGAGTTCTTCCTTTCCAACTTTACCGGTATGCCCATGAACAAACACATGAGGGTCCGACCCATTGCTCGTTGAAACCCTACCCACCTAGCTACTCACCATCGACGGGGAATGGACGCCCCCTTCCGGGTAACACATATTTCCCCTCCGGCTGCACCTTTGCCCCCGACGGACATGCCTCTGTCTCGAAGGCCCCCGTGTTCCACTCAATGGATGAGGAGTTTACGAGACCTTCAGTGTCTGACTCATCATGTCGCTATCATCTTGGTCGCTTCGCTTCCTAGGATGCTTGACATCACGCCCCTATCCTTCCCCACCAAGTGGCAGCCCATCCACCGCTTTCTCGGCGCGTGTTGTCCCGTCAACGCGACACCTTCCTCCCGACTACACCCGCTATCTCGAGGCCAGGGCCGCTATGGCAGGGCACTAGGGAAGTGGCCCCTCGCCCTAAGCTGCAGGCTGTCTCCAACGGATGCTCGCTCGACCTCTACCTACCTCTGGTACCACGTCATTAAACGCTTCGGCCCCTATGACGACGCCTGTGAGAGAAAGCGGTAGGATGACATCTTCCATCTCATCAGCGACAAGACGCAGCCCCGGTATGTGCCCGAGTGCGCCAAGCATGTGCTCGCGCAGCTCTACTATAAGCACCTCTATGACGACGACGAGTTCACCAACAATAGGTCGTAGTCGCAGGGCAGCAGGAAGCAGTGGCAGAACCACAGAGGCGTCCATCCAGATGATCATCCCTCGGTCTCTATTTCGCAGGGTGAAGGGAGGAACCCTCCTGGTTCTATCAAAGAGACGGATGATGTGGAGGCTTTGGGCGTTAGAAGCAGCTGGAAGAGCAGAAATAAAAAGGCGACAGACTGGCTACTAGTGGCGCCATGCTAACAACGATGGCACCACTTGGAAGAATGTGGCATCTCCTGGAGCTCGGTAGCTGAAAAGGAGAAAGCTTGATGTAGAGGTCAGCAAAGTCAATCGGGTCTGTGAGAAGTGTGATAGTGGGTTGCATGGGGATGCCATGCTGCGATGCATTCACTGCAATAAAGGGTAGCAAATGTATTGCTTATCACCTCCGCTCGAGAGTGTGCCTCCAGGAACTGGTACGGCTCGGA
Source organism: Aegilops longissima (assembly GCA_021605205.1). Taxonomy (NCBI): domain Eukaryota; kingdom Viridiplantae; phylum Streptophyta; class Magnoliopsida; order Poales; family Poaceae; genus Aegilops; species Aegilops longissima. Next base: position 742,560,621 of record CM038679.1, read on the forward strand.
CGGACGAACTTTGATAGTGATTGTTTTGGGTTTGTGGAGAGGAGGAAGACCAATCTCCTTGATACTTTACAGCGATTTGATAAGTAGGTGAGAAGGATGTTGTTTTGGCAAAGGCCTCTAACCATGTTCAAGTCAAGAAGCAGTTTTGTGAAATTGTGGAGGGAAAGGCAGGGAGCTCAAGGTCATATATGGGAGTGACATCTACACTTAGTTTTATGGAAGTGGGTTTCCTCGCCTTGGTCATCAGGTTCTACCATCAATGGATCTAGATATGTAGCAGAAGCATTGCTCCAGCCCATGGAATCTGAGCTATTTTCTAAACCTGCCAGGTTCGGTTATTCGGACTGTACATGACAAAATTCCTAGTGTAATGGTCCTGTGGCTATACGTACAGGTGTTGTTCTCGTCATTTTGCTGCTATATTGAGGAACATTGTTTTTATTCAATCAATTATTTACACTGCTATGCAAATCATGCCCCAATAGCATGTTGGATATGCGTTACCTTTCTTATCTTTCCTATCATAGTTTGTGTGTCACACATTTTTATTCTTACTTTTGTGTTATTGATTGTTGATTAGTCGGACCAATAATTATTTTATGTGAGGGTTGCAAGCAATTTTGCTACTTTATGCATTCATTTTTTGTTAAGTTCGTATTCACGTGGGGTTACCTTTGTAGGGTTCCAATTTTCGCAACTCCCGAATAGTGTTCCGTCCTGGCTCTCCGCATGTGAAGCAAGTCCCTGAAGTTGGACGGGGACCCGTATTGACAAGTGGTCTACCAGTAGGCCTGGGTGGAGTATGTAACTGAACTGGGTGAGGCGCCATATGGGATGGCCTCGGTGAATATCCGGGTGGAAGAGCAGAGTTCGGAATCCAAATCCGGCGTTTCTGCGAACTGGAACCGGAGGAAGGAACCAATTCACGGTGGTGCTTACGAGACTCCTCGTAGGTGAGCTGAGCTGTCTCTGCATTAATGGCCTTGTTCACAAGAGCTTGGAATGTATCACAATGGTGCAGGTGGAGGTCACGACGCAACTTGGGGTTGAGACCCTTCCGGAACCTAGCCTGCTTCTTGGCGTCCGTGGACACTTCTTCTGGGGCATAACGGGCAAGGTTCTCGAATTCTCTGTTGTAGGCATCAACAGCCATCTCACTCTGGGTGAAACTACAGAACTCTTCTCTCTTGCGATCGATGAGGGCTTCAGGAATGTGATGCTCGCGAAAAGCCTCGGTGAATTCTCTCCAGGTTGGAATCTGACCAGCTGGAAGCATAGCCTCATAGTTCTGCCACCAAAGACTAGCATGACCTTCCAGGTGGTATGCAGCATAGGTGACCTTGTCATCTTCAGATACGTTTGCGGAACGCAGCTTATGAGTGATGCTACGAAGCCAGTCATCGGCATCGAGTGGCTCGATGGACTGATGAAAGGTAGGTGGATGCAAGCGGATAAAGTCATGAATGGTTGCAAACCCTTTGGACTGATGTGCGGTGTTCTCCTCGATACGTGCCAGCAAACGGTTAGACTCACGTTTGTTCCTCTCCATTTCTAGCATGAACCCTGTCAAAGAATGCTGGTCGGGAGGATCCTCATCCCTTCCATCTTCGTGGTTCTGGCTACGAGCAGCAGAACTTCGCTTAACTGATGACATCCTGAGAAACGAAACCAAGGACGGAATCAACATCACTACATACTTGAAAATGTAGAACACCAGAATTAGTAACTCTCGAACTCCTGGGGCAATTCCGGCAGCATAACGGCAGTAAACTGTTCAAAATGAGACATTCTGCGAAATGGGGTAGCACCATACTCAACATCATCACCAACGGTTCTGGGATAATACTAACATGCTATACCGAGGTTACTCAACAACTGGGGTAAGACTCTGAACAACCAATCCTATGGGACTACGGAAATAGTAACACGTGATCCTGATAGACAGAAGAGATAGCCTAGTTCCTTAACCCCGTGGGAAGATAGGACGACTCAGATCAGAGGTCATGAGGTAAAGGAGTAAAAAGAGCCTTACGTTCCCTTCCACAATCAATTCCCCTAAATAACTAAAGCATTTCTAGACTCAACTTCGATCAGGTTGGCTTGGAAATCCTACAGGCAGTCAGGCTCTGATACCAAAGCTGTCGGGACCCCGATCCTAAGTCACACCGATCTAGCATGTAACACATCATATCCCTTTGCGGCCTCACGCACGGTATCCCCACGGGTGTCGCCTTACCATGGCCCGGGACCGTTTGCGTCTTTTGGCTCACGTATATGATAGTGTCGCTAGCATCCATATGACAAAGAACCCGGGCCGACATGGCTAGTCGTGAACCCAAAGCGGCGCTAACCTATGGGGACAGGCATACATGAATCACATCGAGCATGTCGGTCATCAACGTATATATTCGGGCTGTAGCACTGGGCTAACAGGACTCCGGTATCCCGGGCTGTAGCAGGCTAGGCAGGACTCCGAATAACACGCGTGACATTTCCCGAAGAACAGACATAGGAACGGTGAAACACATGCCGGCCAGTCAAGTGTCCAAGCAGTAGTCTTTGGGCTAGCGGGACTCCGGTGAACCGGGCTGTAGCGGACTACTATCGCTCAGAAGCACGAGACTACATTTCCCCATAAGAGAGGCTACCAAGGATAAACAACTAGGTTGTCGGATCCCACACATAACAATACAAGTTACACGTACGCATAACATGCAAGTATGTGCTGTACAACATGGCATCACATCCAGCCGCCGCATCTAGCTCTCATCACCGCCAGAACCAACATCGTCAGCACAGGGTGGTATGGGTGGTGATGAACTCATCGCTGCACTCCCAGATGTCACGCTCCTCTAGGTCCTCGCGTGTCTGGGCCGCACCCGTGTCGCTGCGTGCACCGGCATCCTCGCGTGCTAGTGGCATGGCCTCTTGATCAGCCTCCCCGGGCTGACCTTCTGCGACGCCCCGGCAAGCAGGATAGAAGAGGTGCTCGCCCACGTCGCTGGCGATGCAGATGAGCCCGTCATAGTCCTTGACATCCATCTCGTCAGGAGTGGCCTACTGGAGGCGGCAAAGTGGCATGACGTTAATGCCAAGCAGTTGTTGCACTATGCCATTTGGCTCTTGCCGGAGGAGCTTCTCTACATCCTCCCGCTAGGATGTCGCGTCTGACTCGCCATGCCTTCCTTCCATCGCACCACCTCCATCGAGCTAGACACGTATTTCCATCGCATCCAGCCGCCGGATAACCAGCTCATCCCAGTGCTCAAGAGGTTGTCTCTTTGCAAAAACAATGTCGACGCCAGCGCCTTTCTCCAGAACCCCCTATGGTTGCGCGTGCTCGGGTCACCTTCCATGGGGTTGGCTCGGCATGCTCGAGCGCTCACCACACTATAAGCGGCCTTGCTACTTGGACTCACAGTGTCCCACCTAGGCATCGAACTCGACCTTTATAGTGGGGGGCACATTGCCAAAGGAGCTCAATTTGTCTCCCTTCTCTGTCTTGCGGTAAGGGTATCTCCACAAAAGCTCATCCTTCTTAATAGCTTCAATGAATATTTTATAGTTGAGCTACCATGCTTTGCCCGCACCACATCTACCGATATATGGTTGTGCTCGTTTGCATCACACAGGTGTCGGAAGATATATTTCTGACCCTTGCGAGTTGTCCCTCCAACGCTACCGCTGACCATCATTGATCTTGCTACCATGGCCGACCGCTGCCCATGTGCTCAAGGTGAACGCAGATAATTCTGCACATGAGGTTATAGTCCGCTCAACATCGTTGCAGGAGCTTTAGCTTGGTGTCTATGAAGGCCAATGTGAGGGTATTGATATTGAGACTCTACTGCTTATGCAACTAAAGCTCAGTGTTCATGCCTAATCAGACCTGAGCTTGTCCATCTGGGCACCAATGGTGGGTAAGGTCTCGTATTGGTTTTCATATAAAAAGTTGGCTATTATATTTGGTTTTTTGTCACTTTAGACCCTGAGGGCAGAGACGATAGAGAACTACAAATAGAAAGATAAGGGGCTCACCAAGGAAGGGAAAGATGCATGTTCGCAGACGACTCATGTTCATGACCTATCTTTGCAAATATCTGGTCAGGTATGTCTCTTGTTCAACCTATATTTCTCACGTGTTTTCCTATTTTTCAATTACACTGATTTTATTATTTCTCAAATAATTTTTTATCAGTTGCATGCTATTTAGGATATGTTCTTTTGTGGCCAAATTGTTCTAAAGTTTAGGCTTGACTATTTACTTGTAGTGAAAAGTGGAGCGAGGGATAGAGCATGACACTTTTCAAGTGAAGTATGTGAAGGAGTGCATGTGTGTGAGCGAGAGTATGTGCATGTGGATCAGTGGAGTGTATATGTGTTATGTTGTGTAACTGGTGTTTTTCGAGTGAGAGAGTGGGTGTGATAGATAGAAAACAAGAGATATGTGGGCCCACATAATGTGTGTTAATATGCATGTGCGTGCAATAGAGTAAGAGCATCTACAGTAGGTGCCCTCTTTTAGGGCACCAAAATGTGCTTGGAGCAAAATTTCCAACACTTAAAACTGCTTTTTGGGGCACAAGAAACATCCAACTCCAATGGGTTCCCTAAAATAGGGCACTTTCGAACATGCAAACAATGTCTTGTAAAGGACATTACATAAGAAATGCCGAATGAGTTTTTATTTTATTTTTCTATTAGTTATTTCTTTCTTTAAGATAAAAAAACGCCCATGTATTTTTTTCACTTAACAGTTACTAATATGCCAAGAAGATCGGCCATGCATTGGAAGAGACCATCCAAGAAGAAGAGGCAACAGAAGATAAGGAAGAGGTCAACACAAGACATATGGCACCTTCTTGCCTGGCTCTGGGTGTCCTGTAGCTAGCTGGCCTAGCATCCCTACATCAATGCAAATGTAGCTGCATGATGCACTCAAAGCTCATCATTAATGGTAACCTTTCAATAGAGTAATTGAGTAGTCCCTGCCAAAAATGTCTTGGAAATATGCAGCACAAGGATCCGATTATTTTTCCCAAATGATAATGCCCACACGTGTAGCATGTTTGCACATCGCCCACACACCTTGATCCACGTTGATTCTGTTTTGCACGAATCCTAAAGGAATCCGTTAGAATTTGAGTGCCACGTGGGCGTCATCGCGTGTGTGGACGTTGGAGAGTTCGCCCACACGCCCCGCAGGAAACGGTTTGCCAGCTGCGCTGTGTGGGCGAACTAGTTTCTGCCCACACAACCACCACTTAGTCCACACGCGTGTTGGCGAACCGCTTTTCACCCACACGACACTCATACGTTGTTGGATGGTAACTGCAGTTGCCCGTACGTGACAACTAGGAAAACACATGGCAACTATGATTCGTTGCTAGGCGGCAACTGCAGTTGTGCGTGCGTGGCAACCAGGGTAAACACACATGGCAAATGTGACTAACCATACATGGCAACTATGGTTGGACCACACATGACAAAGAGGTAAACACACATGGCAACTATTCTTTGATCATATGTGGCAAGTAGTTAATCACACACGGTAACTATGGTTTGATTACACGCGGCAACTAGCATAAATTAGACATTGCAACTATACTTAACCAAAACAGAGTGAGTTGCCATGCTTTTACAACTGCATTTGCCATCACGGATAACAACATCTGCCATCCCGGATGGCAACTAAATCGTCATCCCGCGGGTATTTAACATAGCTGCGCCAGAACGTGCGGGCATATTTGCTTCGTGCAACATGCGTGTGGTGGGGATGAGTAGTATTTGTTAAGCGTGTGGCAAGAAATAGCTGCGCCCACATGCGTGCGTGCTTTTCTAGCAACCAATTTGTACCGGGCAGAGACCAAATGTGCTACTGTGATGATTGCCTCCATGCGTACTCTTCTTGTAGCCATCAGATTGTGTAATAGACCATCTACAGGCACCGCGTGGGGCGGTCATCGAGCGGACACAGATGAGGCAGTGATGGGGTACTTGAATACGATGGTTAGTATGGCTGAGATTGGTATTATAGCTCGCGAGACATCCTCGCAGCTAACCATTACATACTTCATTGAACACATCTTTCATCTTCTCATAAGCAAGTGCGATAAATATTGAACACTACATTTTGCTGTCCGTATACCTGTTAAGTAGTCATCGGGCCAAGGTGGTGGCAACCGGTAGCTGTTTGGCGGTGTAGTTAGGGAGAATATGGATCATCCTGAGTAACATGATCTTCTGTCGACATGAAGAATAAATTTTAGAAATGTTTTTACCATGCATGTTTGAGTTCTAGTTTACACCAATGCTCACTACAACAATATCGTGTTTTACTACAATTTATTATTAATTAATACCTAAGATTGTTTATTATTCTATTTATTTCATGTTTCTTGGTAGATGTTGTTATTTACACATGTTGAATTCTCCTTAAAGCGGAATATGCCATTTATTTTCTAATGAAGAATGGATAAAGTTGGATAGTTTTTACGAAGATTGGCCAACAGCTTATGTCAGATTATGATGCTATAGACAATATTATTCATCAACAATCGTCAGTGGTGTTACACTAGTCAAAATACTAGTGGTGTGCCACTTGCACATGGTCGTGATATATCATTATGAAGCCCCATGTACGGTTTCATAATTTTACACCTCCGATGTAACAGAATCACAATTCAATCCCTTTTTGTTTAATGAAAAGTTTATTCAACCCTTTTTGTTTAATAAAAAGTTATTTTATAAATGAGTGCCAAATGATGTCCAAATAAGTCAGAAGTTTGCATGCAATCTTGCTATAGTATTGCAATGTCCTGCGTGAAATTTCCTCCAATTCCGCATTCATCTCATACTTGAATGATCGAACAAATAATACTCGGTTAACTAATGAAACGAATTTAAAAAATACAGCTGCCGTGGGCCTTTTTCCCTCTCTTCTAAACCAGGAGGGAGCCCCCTAGCCCATCTAGACCTCCCTAATTGGGGTTTTCTAACCCTACCCTTCATCCCCATCAACCTCTCTCTCTCTCTCTCTTTCTCTCTCTCTCTCTCTCTCTCTCTCTCTCTCATCCCATGACTTAAAGTGCCATAGGATTCACCATCCATTCTTTGTCGGCATAGTCCATGATCAAATTTTGGCACAACTCTACATAGTCTAACGCGACTTCAGGCCAACTACTACCTTTAGCCATCTTGGCAAAGCATCATCTTTATGTTTCAAGCCAATATCTATGCACCGAGCCAAAAACTCATTTATTTTGAAGTTTCTGGTGTAGCCCTTGATCTTTCCCACTATGCTAGACAATTCATTTTGAGAGTTCCTCATGAAGCTAAGTGTCCTCGATGTCTCAATCAACATCACTTCTGATCCTTGGAACACATTGTCGGGCTAGAAAAAAGTGGGAAGTACATTTCTTATCAAAAGAATTAGGTACCAAAATTTAAGAGAGTAAAAATGCTATGTACACATAATTATATCGCTAAAGAAAATGGTAAGTACACATAAAAGAGAGTAGCACGCCATCTAAAACACACAGATGTTACAATACCAAAAAAGTACAAACCATAGCTATGATGTTTAATGAGTACTTTCGCGGAGTTCGATTCTTTACATATTAATAAGTACCACGGCTAGTTGATTGTATAAATTCTAGTGCAAATACTTTAGCCCAAGCAACAAGCAACAAAATCACGGAAACTTTAAAACCCATAACTTCTGGTCTCATAACTTTTTTCACTTCTATTCTCCAAAACGAGCAAGAGAGCAACAAAAGTATTTATTGTTGGTAGGTTTCGTCGTTCTCATGACATATATGGCGTGTGAAAAGCTCATATGGCTAATGATATTTTAATTGTTCCTTCAATATCCTTCAGGAAGATAAGCAACCAAAACAAGAGCATGGAATATCCTGGAGGCCCACGAATTGCAGGATGAATTCAGGAAAATCAGGCCCGACCAAGCAACCCACTGAGCTACCACATCATCGATTTTTCAGCTACTCCTTCATCATCGGCCCCTCTGAGGCCATCCTATTATCATCTCCATGCGCACATCACTTTGCTCTTCCGGTCAGGCGTCTATCCCTTGGCTAGAGATCCCTACTTGACATCCTCCTCACTAAAAGTACTGTGACCATTGGATCAACAATGGTGTGGGCCATGAGCTTTTTCTCCCCACACCACAGCGTGTGGTGCCAGCATCATCGCCTAGGTACCGTATCGTTTAAAGGATTGGTGTTTAACTATGATCGTTTATGCCACCTCAGAGTATCGACAGTTTCACTGTCTAGTCACTACAGTCATGCTGCATTGCACCAATCATGGTCAACCACTTGTTTTGCGGTTTTTCTGTCGTGGTCGCAATGGGCATTGGTTGTACAGCTCCTCACTTATCTGATCTGGCTCACTTATGATTCTCCCAATGTTTTGGGTTTGTGGAGAGGAGGAAGACCTGTCTGCTTGATACTTCCTAGCAATTTGATGAGAAGGTGAGAAGGAGGTGGTTCGGGCAAAGGACTCTTAACCGTTTTCAGGTCGTGAAGATGTTTCGGTTGATTGTGGAGGGCAAGGCAGGGGAGCTAGAAGTCATGTATAGGAGTGACATTGACACTTCGATTTATGGAAGTGGGTTTCTTCGCCTTGGTGATCTACTACGTCCATCAGTGGATCCAGAGATGTGGCAGATGTAGTGCTCCAACCCATAGAATCTGAACAATTTTCCAAACCTTCCGGATTGAGGAACAGTGTTTTTATTCAATCAATTATTTACCTTGTAAGCAAATCCTGCCTGACTAGCATGTTGGATACATGCTACCTTTTTTATCTTTGCTATCACAGTTTGTGTATCGCACATTTTATTATTACTTTTGTCTTATTAATTGTGGATTAGGAGGCCAACAGTTTTCTTGTTGTTTATGGGTGGTGCAAGAAGTTTTGTTATGTTCTGCATTCATTTTTTTGTTAAGTTTTGGGCCTAGAGTAGTTCATCATGAAGTGCCTATCTGCCATGTGTTTCAGGGGAGAGCCTAAATTTTGGTATGGGGTACCTGTTTCTGAACAAAATGCTTTTGAGCCGGTATTTTACGCAAATATTTGTATTTGTATGTGAGGTTCATTCAAACGTGATATTGAGTAGTATGCAAAATTAATTGCATCTGTAGGGACATGTTGGCTTCTGTTCTTTTACATCGTCACAAACATTGGGTTCTTTATTTGTGGGAGCTGGGAAGTGAAGTTATTCTCTTGTTACTACTTGTAGCAGCTATCATTGTACTTTGAGCTACGGCGATATTAGAAATCTTTCCAGATTTGATACTCGGAAGATTGAGTGGTATCTAGGATTTGATTCATACACACAAAATTTAACATGGAAGTAAAACAGATATAGTTATAAATATACTCCCTCCGTAAAAAAATATAAGAAGTTTTAAATCACAAAGTAGTGATCTAAAACGTCTTATATTTTTTTACGGAGGGGGTACTTTCTACTTTGTAATTACAATGTACTTGTGGAATACTTTCATTTTGATTACATGATTCCGTAGTTTGATTGTCTTGCATATCTGGTTGCTTGGAACAATGGTGGTGCATTTATAACCCTTATGTTGATTAGCTTATGTGTTAAAATATTAACAACAGGGTATAGACATGGTTACTTTCTTTTTGCTATCTTTTAAATGAACCAAAATTCGCCTTGATAAAAATTTATGTTTAGTCAATCCTATTCTGGTTCGGTAACATTTGAGCCTTATATGTGTAACTTGAGTGTTTGACAGTTTAAACTCCTGGTTGTGCACAATGCTTTACCTGATCTATTCGATGCACAACTCAACCTATTCTTTCACCTCGTCACAATGCTAAATCCATCAGTTTTAAGAGCAAATAGTGTTCATGTTAAAAGTGTCATGAATGTTAGTAGAGACTTCTTTTGCAACAGCGAGGTATCATCTCAAGTTACATAAAGTAGTCACATACTACTTTTATGACATTTGCTAGCTGTGGAATTTTTACGTGAATTCTAGTTTCTCAGACCTGTGGTACTCTTTCACAAGGAGCCTGGGAACTTTGTGATTACTCCATACCGATTTTTCTTTTGGGTATGATGTTATTTCAGATTTGAGAACTAACAGTCAATTATGATTTAAATTGTGACGAGGCTGTTAATTTTGCTCGTGCTGATTGGCTTCCCCATGGTGGAATTGGACCTGAACTGTATTTTATGTACTGGCAAGCACCTATTTTGTGCCATGAAGAGCTTTTGTATGTGGTTGCAAAGGTTAGAGAATACATATTACTTTGAAGCAATATGCTGTGAAGAAAATGTATGTGGAAACATAAACCTAGCTGTTACATGACCATCCTGACTTCCTTTAGGAAGATATTCAAAGTAGTGCAATCTTTGTTGTTCATCTGCCATAACATATTTCCGTAGGTTCTCATATTTCCTTTCGTGTCAGAACAATATCCAAGAAATCATAAAATATTCTTGTGCTTCGCCTTCATGAGACACTCAATCTCTCCTAGAAACTTTTCCTCGTGCATGTACCTATTGATATGTCTCTCCTAGAAATTTCTTTTCTTTTGGGAAGGTCTTAGTTGGATCTGACAAGTCATGATATAAGTAAATAATGGGTGGTAAGTCCAATGAAAGAAACCCAAATCATCTTTGACTAAAAAGTGGATAAACCACATGAATCATGAATTAACACCTCACCTAAGGGGATGAGCATGGCACACGATGTACCGTGGCCCATTTAGTCGCGTGCCAGGTCGGCAGACCTGGTCATTGGGCCAGCCCACAAAAAATAGACCAATTGGCCAGCTGTAGGTCTTAGTTGGATGAGGCAAGTCATCGTAAGAAAATAATGTGTGGTAAGACGAGGAAAGAATCCCATATCATCATTGACTGAAAAGTGTATATCGACAAGAATCATGAATGAAGGCCGCATCTCGTGTTACGAGAATGACACAGGACATGACATGGCCTCTTTAGCCATGTGCGAGGCCGGGGACGTGTGGATATTGGGCCAGGCCCAAAAAATGGACCGGTTGGCCAACTATAGTTCTTCCTTTCCAAGTTTACTGGAAGGCCCATGAACAAACACAAGAAGGCCTGACCCATGGCTAGATGCGTCTGGGTATTGGGGGACGAGGAGCTCCTGGAGCATGTAATCTCAAATCAGAATGCCGACGCAAGGCTATGGTTGTTCTGGCTGTTTGAATCGACCTCCCAACAGGATTTAACGCGAGTTCTTGTTACAATGTGGGCTATTTGGTGGGCTCGCAGAAAGGTAATCCATGACAATGAGTTTCAAAGTCCACTGTCAACCATGAACTTTATAAGGCGTTTTTTGGAGGAGCTGGATATAGTCCGAAGCCCAAAAAACGCGACCAACAACAGCACTGGCAGCTCTCAGACCGCGGGCATGGTTACCACCTGATGGAGTAGCAGCGAAGCTAAACTGTGATGGCGCTATTTCAACTCTGGGCGACAAGGGAGCGGCGGACGTGGTGTGTCGAGACAAGACTGGCAAGTTTCTTGGCGCTTCAGCTTTTGTTCTCGAGGGTTTGACTGACCCGGCGAGCTTGGAGGCACATGCGCGCAGTGAGGCTCTTGCCCTCGCTAATGATCTGAACCTGCAGGACCTGCTGATTGCATCAGACTGTTTAGAAGTGATCTCCAACATAAATCAACATGCAATACCAGTGTACGCGTCGGTTCTGCAGGAGATTCAAGTTACTAGGAACTATTTCAATTCAGTTAACTTTCGTTTTGAACGTAGAGAAAATAATTTCGAGGCCCACTCGGTTGCAAAAGGAGCTGCGTCTCTGCCGGTGGGCCGCCACGTGTGGCTAGGGGTCCTTCCTGACATTGCTTGTATTCCGGAGGTGGTGAACTTTGAATAAAATCCCTAGTTACCTTCAAAAAAAAAGCTAGCTCCTCACCGTCGATGGGGAATGGACGGCCCATCACGGCCAACACAAATTGCCCCTCCGGCTGCACCTTTGCCCCCGGGGGAAATGCCACTGTCTCGGAGGCCCGCGTGTTTCGCTCGATGGATGAGGAGTTTACGAGACCTACGACGTCTTACTCATAATGTCGATGTCATCCTGGTCACCTCCCAGGACGCTTGACATCGCGGCCCTCTCCATCCCCATCAAGCGGCAGCCCATTCACCGCTTCCTCACGCGTGTTTCCCCGCCGACCGCGACACCTTCCACCTGGACTACACCTGCTTCATCCAGGCCAGGACCGTCGACGACGGGCTGCCGTGGCAAGGCCACTGCAGGAGCGTCTCCCCCCCCCCCAAGCCGCAAGTCGTCTCCGACAGACGCTCGCTCAACCTGCCAGGTTCGGTCCTTCGGACTGTACATGACAAAATTCCTGGTGTAATCATCCCGTGGCTAAACCTATGGATGTTGTTTTCTTCCTTTTGTTGCCATATCGAGGAACATTGTTTTTATTCATTCAATTAAGCGAATCCTGTCTAAATAGCATGTTGGATACGTGTTACCTTTTTTTATCTTTGCTATCACAGTTTGTGTACCACACATTTTTATTCTTACCTTTGTGTTATTAATTGCTGATTAATAGGTCAATCTTTTTTTATTTGAGAGTTGCAAGCAATTTTGTTATGTTCTGCATTTAGTTTTTTCTTAAGTTTATATTCACGCCGGGTTACCTTTGTCATGTGAAGGCTGAACCAATGACGGCAAATCCACAACTCAGGCAATATATACATCTATGTAGCATAATTTGTTTAGTATATTAACAATACTTTGATTATTTTAATCCACGACTAAATCACTAGTATGGTATTGACAGAAATAAACACATGCTGATATTTGATCACGCTAACAGCAGATACATCTACGTGTAACACTAGCAAGGCTAAAACACAAATTAATAGGGGCGGGATAAATGAGTTATACCCTCCAATCGGCCAGACAGAGGCCGCCGCAGCGGCGGCGGCAACATCGGTGTCCTCGACGGCCTTCTTCTCGGCTTCAAGATTCTCGGCAGCGGCACGGTCGGCGTCGTTGGTGGTGGACATGGTGACGATAAAGACGACTCGAACGTAGATGATATAGTGGACGTGAATGGACGACGGCGAGCAGTCACGTACAAGACGCTCCCCAAAACCTAATCGCCGCTCTCCCGTATTGGATCCGGATAGGCGGGTTTCGTAGGCCTGCTCTGCTGTCAACCATGTATGCGGTGGAGGAGATGGCATGACCGACGGCAGCACCAACAAATGAAACAATAGTGGGCATGGAGGCAGGGATGCGATCTGATTCTCGTGACATCTAGGGTTGGCAGATGCCTCACATATATAGGCACAACCGCGTGGAGAGATGTGAGATGGACCCACGTCCGAGTTGGTAACAGCTTACGATCCGACGTCTCAGATCATGGCTCTTCTGTTATAGACTCTCTTTCTGACCAGCAAAAATAAGCGCATAGGTGTGAGCTCAGCTCAGCTCATTCCTGCAACCCGTGGCGCGTCGTGATGAGACGAGTTGGACGCTGGAGGAGGAGCATGTTGACCTATCACAACCGGGTGGAGAGTTCCACTAGTCAAAGCCCGTCCGTGTAAAGTCAAAGAGCTAGATCTTGCGGCCAAACGCTACAGGGTTAGGCGGGGGGCCCTGTGGGGTAGCAATGCCACCGGAGTGTCGCACCGGGCCCTCATACATATGTGGTGGTGTGGTCGCATGTCCGAAGAGGCGGCCCGCGTCTCCGGGGTGTGGCCCCCCTCCAAGTGATGGCGGCACTGCCTTGCATGGGGGGGGGGGGAGGCACACCGCGGAGCCCAAGACGGGCGTCTACGCATGCATGAACACTTTCACATATGCATCGGGACCCGTGCGATGTTCCGGTGGCATAGCTACACCCCGAATCCCCCCACTAACCAGATTCCCTCCGTCTCGACTGTTTCCCCCCTCCGTGACACGGCGACAGCGCCGTCCGTGAGGTGGACAATCGATATACCATCGGGGTATGTTTTTTGTTTAGATAAGGCACATTTATCTTATGGAAAAATAAAAATAATATATATATATATATATATATATATATATATATATATATATATATATATATATATATATATATATATATATATATATATATATATATGCCAACGGCAAGGCCGTCAGCATAGGTGCACACACGGAGGGTACAATCCCGCGGATAGATGACGTGGCACCGCACGCGGATCAATGACGTGGCAGAGGGCATGGGCCAGGTCTATGACGACGGCTATGCCGTAGGCATATCTCTGACGGCCCCCCACTCCCTCGGATCGATGACGTGTCGACGACGCGGATCGGTGATGTCAGCAAATCTATGCCAACGGCAAAGCCGTCGGCATATATATGCCGATGGCGGCCTTTACCTCCCTTCGGCGTAGTTTCGACACCGTCAATCTGTCGTCACTGACCAGGTAGGTGGGCCCAGGCTATGCCGACGGGCCTTTTAGGCGTATCTCGAGCGGTCCCGACGACCTCATCTATGCCGACGGCCCCGACGGCTTAGATAGAGGTATGCCGACGACTTTTCTACGCCTACGGCCTTCCCTAGGCCGTCGGGATAGGTCTATCTATGCCGACGTGCCGTCGGCGTAAGCGAATATTCTGGTAGTGTCTGGCTATAAGGAAGGATAAATTCGGTATTCCTCCTCTATGCCACACCTAGCCAAAGTTCTAAAACCTATAAGGAAGGCAAGATTTTACTCCTCAGCCTATCCAAGCCCTTACTCCTCCTGCAGGCGGCCGAGTAAAATCTGTGGCCTCTCCCTACGACCGTGCCGTCCCCACTCAATGGCCACCCAGGTCGTCCGCTGCCCCCCGGTGACCACCCGCAGCCTCGGCCACCCCCTCCCCCAGCGACCTCGCCGCCACCAATAGCTCTGCCCCGGGCCGCCGCCCAGTGCCACGTCCCATCCCTCCTCCTCAGCTTGGTCGTCAGAGTCGTCATGGGTGGCGTTTGACAGCGATAGTGACCTCTCCTTGAGGGGCTCAAATGGGGACTCGACGTGTCGGCGCCTATGCCGTAGTAGAATGCGATCTCTCGGGCGACCACCAGCTGCAGCATCATGAGCGCCTGCAACATGAGCGTTCGACACGACCTCGGGGTGCATCCCATACCACCATCGTGCCACGCAACGCCACAGTGACCGCCGGCGCCCATCTCACGGGCAGACGACGAGGCCATCCAGCTTCAGCTTTCCATAGGCCTATGCAGCGGAGGAGTTCAGGCCCATCAGGCGCTACATGGTCAAGCCCGGTGGCGGCATGCAGTCCGCTATCAGGGGGAAGTAGTAGGAGCTACAGTAGGTGATGGGGGACGAGGCGGGCGTGCAGGCCGAGCGGGATCAGGCGAACAACAAGCGCATGCAGTACTGGATGGTGATTACCATTGTCTAGCATGCCAGCAGAACCAACACGCTGCCATTGGCAATGTCTAGCTTGCCATCTCGGTAGCACCTATTTGTCAACGTCTGTGTCCTGGTTAGCTACGTGTTTAACCTGTGTTCCTTGCCACTGGGGTGCTCGCCATATCGGAGTCCCTAAGAAGACGCGTACCAAGTGTTCGACCAATTGCATAAACCAATTATAAGTTTTACTCCATTATTTAGGGGATAGGCTAGGTCCGGTCAAGAGTTAGTGGAATAAATATACTTCACTAAGCTTTGCTCGGCTAGATCCTCCTCTATTAAATAGGGGATTGGTTAGAGTTGGCCTACGCAAAAAAGTACTTGCCTGCAACTAGTGCTTATTATTACAGTGCCGTTGGTAAGCATGATTTGGACAAGTTGTCAGCTGCTATGATCTGTAATACATGTAAGAAACCAGGTAGGTTCATGGAACAGGAGTCCAGCTGCCTATTCTGCTCTGAGAACTGTACGTGAACTTTCGCTCAAGATCCCGTCAAAATAAAATCCAAGGTGTACTTCTTAACAGTTTTCCATAAAAGAAATGTTTATTTCATAGATTTACTGTGTGTCCAACTCAGAATGCAGCGGCACAAGCGAGAATGAGCAATCTCCAATAGCTTTGAGGAATATAAATGAAAACACTATATCCATGGATCAGAGAATAGGTAGGTTCACGAACCGGCTGTTCTGTGATGAATTTTCACGGAGGACTAAAAGGATCGCGTCAATCTCTTTATACACATAAAAGAACATGTAGACTCGTTTAGAAAAAAAAAACCAAGTGAGAATAGTCAAAGGTTAACCGTGTGTCTTTCTCGTTTGAAAAAGAGGTTTGGGTTCAGGCCTCTGCATCATAGGTATGCACACAACCATATTTAAAAAGGAGAAACAAAGGACAAGAAATATCATCAAGTACAACGCAAACACATCCGAAAGGATACCGCAACATGAATCGGAAGTTGGACCGGGAAAGAAAGAGTATTGTGTATTATCTATTAACGGCAGACTATTTCGTGATTCCTATATGCGTGTTTATACTTTTATAGAACACTTGACAGCGTAGCTGCGTGGAGACTAGAGACCATTTGTGCTTCATACTACTATATTCTTTCAGTTGCTTGCTTGATGTAATCTGAACAAGATTAGCTACATGCGTTCAGAACTTTCCTATGTATGATTATATATTGTGGAAACTTTTGAGTCTTGCAGTCCCATAATTCATATTATATTATGAAGACAAAAGATTTTTTGTGGCTTCTAATACTTCAATCCCTGCAACCTGAAGAAATAATCTTTCATGTTGGTTTTGTATCACAGGTGTTCGGGCATAATTCATTTATTCTGATTCGGTGGCAGCAGCTGTTAGGAATGAAATTCTGAGAAGAGCAGAGCAGCGTGGCGGAGTAGAGCAGCATGCACTTCTGAGAAGTGTTTTGTGACAGTTGAAGGTCAACTGATTTGGCATTCACCTGGAAGAGAAGCCAGGTTCCGTTTTGTACCTTGCCAACTGCAGAGTGATTGCAGAGGTAGACAGAGATGACTTGCTGCCAGGAGCTGAAACTATGAAACTTCGGGAAAAAATTGACCGTTCAATGCAGCTCACACAACGTTTCGCTGCTTGCAAGTCTTCCAATGGACGACGTAGCCACGTAGGTCTCCCATCTTACAGCTTAGAGTGTAACTTGTCCCTATAGCACTCAACTTATTATCTCTGAATTTTTCTGAAATTGGCTGAATTTGTTGAGGTGTCGCTCAATGCCTGAACTTGACGAATAGTATATAAGTAAGTTCATCGGGGTGGACAGCAGAAGCTTCACTAGTATTAACATCTATCTGGTGAGAAAATTGTTGTAGCAAACAAGATGAAAAAACATAACATTGGAGATTCAATTCAATTCAACTGGGTTACTAACATTATACTGTACTCCTTCCATCCAAAAAAAACATAAGTGTCTCAACTTTGTCTAACTTTATCTCAAAGTTGCACTAAGCATAAGACAGTTACACTAGTAGAAAAAGGGTCAAACGTGAAGCACATTAGTGCCGGTTTGAATTTGAGCCGGCACTAATGTATACATCAGTGCCGGTTCCAACGGCTAGCCGGGCCGCTTTCATTAGTACCGGTTCGTGGCGAACCTTTAGTACCGGTTCGTGCCACGACCCGGTACTAATGAGAGTGGTGGCAGGATGTTGTCAGACTGGGGCCCCTCCAGGCCCTTTAGTACCGGTTCTTGGCACGAACCGGTACTCAAGGTCGTCCTACATAAACCCTTCGTCCACCCGAGCTCGCTCTATTCTTCCCCTTTCCCCTCTCCTCTCTGTTCTTCCCCTCTTCCTCTCGAGCTCATCACACATTTTGCCCAAAATTTGTCAAGATTTGGAGGCCCCCATCCATTCAAATGATCACAAAGGTTAGCAACTTTGTCCTTTCATCTCTCATTGCTAGATTAGCTCTTGCAATGCTTTATATAGTGATTAATTTGTGAGTTTAGTAATTTGGGAGGAAATATATATATGTGCTAGTATTTGATTTATATGCAATTTGAGGTCAAAATAACACTTAGTTTGCATATGTAGGTGTGGTTTACTTAGTGCCTTCTAAATCTCCGTCGTAACCACCGTCGATCGCCCGCACTGTCCCGTCGCCGGCACCACCTTGTGGTGAGCCTCTTGTTCATGAAATTTTATATAAAAATTGATGTTTGTGTGATTTGGATATATAGTTACTCATATAATTATCTTACCCGTACGTTGTTTGTTATACATATAGTGCCATGGTTTTGATATCCGTCCCCGTCGGCCCTCATCCTTGTTATGATTCGGATGTGGTATATATTCTCTTTTAAAACTAGTTGCATTTCGTGTTTATGACAAATTATGCCCATAAAGTTGACATAGAAATTTTTTCTAGGAGGTACGTGAACCGGAAATTCCAACCAACCCTATTGTCGAGAGGTTAAATTTAGTTGAAAGAGAAACGAGTACTTGAAAGAAAAATTGAAAAGAATTAAGGGGGAGAAGATGGAATTGGAGTTGCATGTTGCCGATGTCGTCGATGATCACAAGATCAAGATGGAGAAAATGCGCTTGAAGATTAGAAAGATTAGAAAATATGCCATGGATAGTGAGGCTTGGTATCATTATGCTGTTGGATCAATTGTTACCTTAGTTGCGATCTTGATCGCATTTGTTGTTGCATTTAAATGCTTTAGCTAGAGAGTTATTTGTTTGTTGCATTTAAGTGTTGTATGAACTGTATGTATGAACTTGTATTAATTTGGTCTATTCGGTGTTGTGTAATGAAGATGAGCCGGCAATGGATGTACGATGACCGATGCTCTCCCCAGTTCGTTGAGGGCGTGCATACTTTTCTGCTTGCGGCTGAGGCAAACAAGCGGGCGGATGGTTTTATGCCTTGTCCATGTGCTGACTGTAAGAATGGTCACAATTACTCTACGTCAAGAACCATTCACGTCCACCTGTTTGAGTCCGGTTTCATGCCCCACTATAATGTTTGGACCAAGCACGGAGAAAGAGGGGTTATGATGGAAGACAATGAAGAAGAAGAGGACGACGACAGCTATCCTGGCCATGGGTTTCCTGAATACGATGATACAACAATGGGGGAAGAAGCTGAGCTGGTAATGCGGGAAGAAGCTGAGCCGGCAATGCGGGAAGAAGCTGAAGAAGAGGCATCAGATGAGCCCGTTGATGATCTAGGTAGGGCCATTGCCGATGCAAAGAGAAACTGCGCAAGTGATTTGGAGAAGAAGAAGTTGCAGCGCATGTTAGAGGATCACAAAAAATTGTTGTACCCGAATTGCGTAGGTGACAAGAAAAAGCTGGGCACCACACTGGAATTGCTGCAATGGAAGGCAGAGAATGGTGTATCTGACAAGGGATTTGGAAAGTTGCTGGTAATGATAAAGGATATGCTTCCAAAGGACAACGAATTGCCCGAGAGTACGTACGAAGCAAAGAAGGATGTCTGCCCTCTAGGGTTAGAGGTGCAGAAGATACATGCATGCCCTAATGATTGCATCCTCTACCGCGGTGAGTACGAGGATTTGAACGCTTACCCGGTATGTGGTGCATTGCGCTATAAGATCAGCCGCGATGACCTGTTGATGTCGAGGCGGCGCCCGGAAGAAGATTCCTGCCAAGGTGATGTGGTATTCTCCTATAATACCACGGTTGAAACGTTTGTTCCAAAACAAAGAGCATGCCAAGGTGATGCGATGGCACAGAGAATACCGTAAGAAAGACGGAAAGTTGAGAGTACCCACTGACGGGTTGCAGTGGAGAAAAATCGAAAGAAAGTACGGGAAGGAGTTTGCAGATGACGCAAGGAGCGTATGGTTTGGTCTAAGCGCAGATGGCATTAATCCTTTTGGGGAGCAGAGCAGCAACCATAGCACCTGGCCTGTGACTCTATGTTTGTATAACCTTCCTCCTTGGTTGTGCATGAAGCGGAAGTTCATTATGATGCCAGTGCTCATCCAAGGCCCTAAGCAACCCGACAACGACATTGATGTGTACCTAAGGCCATTAGTTGAAGAACTCTTACAACTCTGGAATGGAACAGGTGTACGTGCGTGGGATGAGCACATGGGGGAAGAATTTGACCTAAAGGCGTTGTTGTTCGTGACCATCAATGATTGTCCTGCTCTCAGTAACCTTTCAGGACAGATAAACAAGGGATACCGCGGATGCACGCACTGTTTGGATGATACCGACAGTATATATTTGAATAGTTCTAAGAAGAATGTGTACCTGGGACATTGTCGATTTCTTCCGAGCAGGCATCCCATAAGAAAGAAAGGCAAGCATTTCAAAGGTGAGGCTTATCACCGGACGAAGCCTCGCCACCGTACTGGTGGTGATGTACATGATATGGTCAAGGATTTGAAGGTGATATTTGGAAAGGGTCCTGGCGGACAACCTGTTCCGAAGGATGCTGACGGACGCGCACCCATGTGGAAGAAGAAATCTATATTTTGGGACCTGCCATATTGGAAAGACCTAGAGGTCCGCTCCGCAATCGACGTGATGCACGTGATGAAGAATCTTTGCGTGACCCTGCTTGGCTTCTTGGGCGTGTATGGGAAGACAAAAGATACACCTGAGGCACGGGAGGACCAGCTACGTATGCACGGAAAAGATGGCATACATCAAGGTCATGCAAGCTATGCTCTTACCAAAGAAGAGAAGGAAATCTTCTTTGAATGCCTGCTCAGTATTAAGGTACCGTCTGGCTTCTCGTTGAATATAAAGGGAATAATAAACATGGCAGAGAAAAAGTTCCAGAACCTAAAGTCTCATGACTGCCACGTGATTATGACGCAACTGCTTCCGGTTGCATTGAGGGGGCTTCTACCGGAAAACGTTCGATTAGCCATTGTGAAGCTATGTGCATTTCTCAATGCAATCTCTCAAAAGGTAATCGATCCAGAAATCATACCAAGGTTACAGAATGATTTGGTGCAATGTCTTGTCAGTTTCGAGTTGGTGTTCCCACCATCCTTCTTCAACATCATGACGCACGTCCTAGTTCACCTATCGAAGAGATTAACGTTTTGGGTCCTGTATTTCTACACAATATGTTCCCCTTTGAGAGGTTCATGGAGTCTTAAAGAAATATATTCATAACCGTGCTAGGCCGAAGGAAGCATCTCCAAGGGCCATCAAAATGAGGAGGTCATTGAGTTTTGTATTGACTTTATTCCTGACCTTAAGCCGATTGGTGTTCCTGAATCGCGCATAAGGGCAGACTGGATGGAAAAGGCACGCTAGGAGGAACAAATAATATGTATGGACGGACATTCTCTCACTGAAAGCACACTACACAGTTCTACAGAATTCCGCCTTGGTGGCTCCGTATATGGATGAACACAAGAATTTGCTACGCTCCAAACACCCAGAGCGGTCTGATGACTGGATTACACGTGAACAAACCAGGAGTTTCGCCAGCTGGTTGCAGACACGTACCATGCATGACACCTCTATTGAAGATGACCTGTACTTGCTGTCCCAGTTACCATCTTCGAATATAATAACTTTCAAAGGGTACGAGATAAATGGTAATACATTTTACACGATCGCCCAAGATAAGAAGAGCACCAACCAAAACAGTGGTGTCCGCTTTGATGCAGAAACCAAGATGGGAAAGGAAACATATTATGGTTATATACAGGACATATGGGAACTTGACTATCGACATGGTTTAAAGGTCCCTTTGTTTCGGTGCAAATGGGTCAATATGACACAAGGCGGGGTAACGGAAGACCCGTAGTACAGAATGACAACAGTGGATCTCAACAATCTTGCGTATGCAGACGAACCATTCGTCCTAGCCAATGATGTGGCACAGGTTTTCTATATGAAGGACATGTCTACCAAGCCAAGAAAAAGAAAAGATAAGGAAGCGAATGCATCGTACGATGAGCCAAAGCGGCACATAGTTCTTTCTGGGAAGAGAAACATCGTGGGAGTGGATGACAAGACAGACAAGTCAGAAGATTATGAAAAGTTTGATGAAATTCCTCCATTCACAGTGAATATTGACCCAAGCATCCCGTTAAATGATGAAGATTTTCCATGGTTACGGCGCAAAGGGACACACGCGAAGAAAAAGTTTCACACCCAAAGACCTGGATGTGATCGGTAACCGCTATCATCACTTTCTTCTGTGTTTCACACCCAGGGGAATCTCTGTAACAGTTAGGGTATTTATGTGTTTTGGCATTTGAAACGCGAAGAAATTTTATGTGCAAACAAATTCTTTCATGCCTTTACTGTTTTTTAAAGTTAAGTTATTCAGAAACTAGTGATTCACACTAATTTCAAATAATTCAAAATTTAAACTATTCAAATTTGAAAACTACGGGCACTAACAGAAAGTTTGTAATTTTTTGTACCTAAAGCAAAAATATTCACAAAGAAACTCTAAATACACAAAAAAACAACACAAAAATAAATAAAGCAAAAAAAAAAAAAACCCGCCTACTAGGCTAGAGCAGCCTGCATACGACTAGAAACCCAACCTGTTGTTGGGCCAGGATGCAGGCCCGCAAAGGCCCAGTGGGCCCACAGGCAACACTGAACACGAGGCCCAGAGGGCCTGCTTTGGAGAGGAGCTCGAGAGAGCTACCGCACGGGGGTTTATAAACCAGTGCGGTCGCCCCTCGGCTAGCGAGGTGGGACTAAACTTGCCGCACCGCACCTGCCCCAGCGCACCCCCTTTAGTACCGGGTCGTGGCATCAACCGCTACTAAAGGGGGGGCCTTTAGTACCGGTTTGTGCCACCACCCGGTACTAAAGGGGGTCGCTTCCCGCCGCTTGGGCTGGCCAAAACTGGCCTTTAGTACCGGTAGGTGGCTCCAACTGGTACTAAAGGCCCCTCCTATATAAACAACACTTACGAAAATTTCAGTTTCTCATCTGACTTCTTCTCCTCTGCACCATCGCCCGCCGCCCCCCGTACGTCTCCATCCCTCGTCGCCGCCCCCGTCGCCGCCCCGTCCCCGTCGTCGCCGCCCCGTCGTCCCCGTCCCCGTCATCCCCGTCGTCACCGCCGCCACGTCCCGGCCCGTCCCGCGTCGTCCCCGTCCCCTTCTTTGGCGCCGCCCTGTACGTCCCCGTCGTCGTCGCCGCCCCGGCCCATCCGTCCCCGTCCCCGTCGTCGCCGCCCCGTCCCTGTCCCCATCGTCGTCATCCCCGTCGTCGCGCCGCCCGTCGCCATTCCGCCCTTGCCACTGCCGTCGCCGCCCCGTCGTCCCTCGCGTCGCGGTGAGCGCACACACACACACATACATTTTTGTTTTTAGTTATACAAATAGTTAGAAATTTTTCTGTTTTTAGAAATTGTTAGAAATTTTTCTGTTTTTCAGAAATAGTTAGAAATGTTAGAATTGTTAGAATTGTTAGAAATGTTAGAATTGTTAGAATAGTTAGAAATGTTAGAATTGTTAGAAATTTTTCTGTTTTTAGTTATAGAAATAGTTATAAAAAGTTAGAATTGTTAGAAATTTTTCTGTTTTTAGTTATAGAAATAGTTATAAAAAGTTAGAAAATTTTCTTTTTTTAGTTCTAGAAATATTTGAAATGTTATACAAATGTTAGTTATATATATAGAAATGTTATAATTTTTTTCTTTTTTTAGTTATAGAAATATTAGAAATGTTATAGAAATGTTAGTTATATATAGCATTGTTAGAAATGTTATAGAAATGTTAGTTATATAGAAATGTTAGAAATTTTAGTTATCAAAATCCAATCATTAAAAAAATGTTAATTTTTGCAGGCATATAGCTAGTATTTGTTCTCGACGATGCCTGACCCGCATCCTCGCTGTCGACACGTCCGCGACGATGTCCGGCTGACCCATGTCCGGGACTGGGCTCCGCCGGGCTGGCACTGGGAGGTGCTTCCTGGAAGGGTGCGCCACTTGATGAGGAACCCGGCCCCGGGTCCCGTCGTCGACCCTGATCTCGTTTGGTGGCGTTCGCATGGGCCAGTTTCGGTGCGGAGGGAGCCGGCCCCGCCGGAGGTGGTACGTCTTCGTGTCAGGGAGGAGGACGAGCACGTCCATCGCTACATGGTTGCGTTAGAGGGCGGCAGGTTCTCCAATACCTGGCAGTTTCTTCAGGGATCTCACTTCAGCTATGATCCTGTGAGGGTTCCTTCTCTTTGGTTGTCCACCGCCCGCGCCGCAGGAACCACGAGTGTCCTAGATTCTTCTGCAGTATTTGATCTTTATTAGCTACCTAGCCAGTGATGTATTCGATATTATATCTATTATTCGAGACGATGTATTCGAGATTATAGCTATTATTCGAGACGATGTATTCGAGATTATATCTATTATTCGAGACGATGTAATTTGAATACTAAATTGTTTTATATTTCTTTTGGATTAGTTAAATAAAAGCTATGGCGGACAATACCGGCAGAGAGGGAGAACAGGCCATGTTCGATATGATACGCCATCCCATCGGGCCAGATGATGATCAGAATGAAGAAGATTATGACGGCTCCGAATTTCTAAACAACACCGGAGAGGGTGATATGATATTCGATCGCGACGACCGAATTGATGAAGTCATGAACTATGATTATGATGATGACGAAGAAAATGTTGATCTTGAAACAACAAAGACCGGCGAGGTATATATATTTATATAAGCAGGCATCTGGTGATCATCACATGTTTTAAATGACTTGAAGATATATTAACGAATCGATCTTTGTTCTTTCAGCCATCCGGATCGAGCAAATCTTCAGGCAACAGGACGAAACGAGGCCCGAACAAAAAGTTGAAGGAAGGCGTAAAGTACAATATCGAGGCAATCAGACCATTGTAACCGACTCTGTGTAACCCTAACTGTCGGTGTCAAAACCGGCGGATCTCAGGTAGGGGGTCCCGAACTGTGCGTCTAGGCGGATGGTAACAGGAGACAAGGGACACGATGTTTTTACCCAGGTTCGGGCCCTCTCGATGGAGGTAATACCCTACTCCTGCTTGATTAATATTTATGATATGGGTAGTACAAGAGTAGATCTACCACGAGATCAAGGAGGCTAAACCCTAGAAGCTAGCCTATGGTATGATTGTTGTTCTGTCCTACGGACTAAAACCCTCCGGTTTATATAGACACCGGATAGGTTAGGGTTACACAGAGTCGGTTACAATGGTAGGAGATCTACATATCCGTATGGCCAAGCTTGCCTTCCATGCCAAGGAAAGTCCCATCCGGACACGGGACAAAGTCTTCAATCTTGTATCTTCATAGTCTTGGAGTCCGGCCGATGACGATAGTTCGGCTATCCAGACACCCCCTAGTCCGGAACTCCCTCAACAAGCATGGGCTCGATCTCGAGGAGTATGGGGGTATGCCGCTAGTAGGCGCCGGACTCGTCTAGCCGTGTTCGGGGTTCGAATTACCTATTCAGGTGCTTTGGTAAGCGGAGCCGGATTGGTGTGGGGCTGTTAAGGCAGCCTCGCATTCTTCCGTGCTCGAGTGACACTTAATACTCCCTTTTAATGAGATGATGCCGCGTGGACCGGGCATTTTAAGTGTAAGAG
This sequence comes from Aegilops longissima, assembly GCA_021605205.1. NCBI lineage: Eukaryota > Viridiplantae > Streptophyta > Magnoliopsida > Poales > Poaceae > Aegilops > Aegilops longissima. The sequence goes on from CM038679.1 coordinate 742,586,148, forward strand.
ATGCGTAATGCGGTATTGCGTTAAAGCGGGCGAAAGCTTCGCGTCCCAATAGTGCTTGATAGCTACTTTTAAATGGGGCGACATGGAAGACTAACTTTTCACGACGGAAGTTGTCGGATGAACCGAACACAACTTCTAGCAGTAGGGAGCCCGTGCAAAGGGCGTATGGGCCTGGCAGTACTCCTTTAAAGGAGGTGTTGCTACGGCGAATTTTGGTTGGGTTTATCCCCATCCTGCGGATTGTGTCCTGATATATCAGGTTTATGTCACTGCCGCCATCCATGAGGACATGTGTAAATTGGAATCCGTCGATTATAGGATCCAATATCAAGGCAGTCCGTCCTGTGTTCTGGATACTTTCGGAATAGTCGTGATGGTCGAAGGTGATTGGTTTTGACAACCAGTGTGCGGCGCGCGTTTTAGTGGGCGCCGCTCTGTTTTTCCCTTTGATCACGTGAAGTGAGTTTACTGTTTTAACCTCTTGTGGGAAATTCTTTTGTTTTCCGGGGCTCTGCTTGTGGTGCTTTTCATCATCTTCACTTGGTGTGTCGAGCCCCTTGTGTTCGGCGTTGAGTCTGCCGGACTGTTTGAAGGCCCACCAATTTCTGTGGGTATGGTTTGCAGGCCTCCCAGAAGTACTGTGGATTTGACATATCTTGTCCAAGATTTTGTTGAAGTTGGATAGCTCATCGCTATTGTCTTTAACGGGAAGTTTTTTGCTATTCTGCCGTGAGCTTTTGAATCCGGCATTGACCGCCGCGCTATTGTCTTATACGAAGCACCACGTTAATCCTTAGAATTAAAGAATTTTGACCGTTGGATTAATATATAATGTATCCGTAGCCATCAGATGAAATATAAGACATGTTGTCTCAAACTACCACGTATGGAAGTCTTAATCCGTTGGGACTCTCTCTATTTCCTAGAAAAAAAATCTGAGTGGCCATATCAATTAGATGAAAAGTTAGATTTGTAGTCCTCCTTCCTCACGTTCAACATTGGTTGAAAGAAAAAAATCAGCCACGGTTCCTAACAAAGGATAGCCCCTTCCATAAAAGTTGGGCTCTGAAAAGATAAAAAACAGATCGCATCTAGAAAAAACAGATCACATCTGACACGTTATAATTTGATGAAACAAAACTAAGAAAGACTCCATGGTTCCTCAAAAAGAATAACTCCAGCGATAAAAAATCAGATCTAATATCCTTGCATAAAAAACTCCAGGGATGAAAAAAAACAGATATGTTTGACTCTACAATATTTTTGCCCGATTGAAAAGGAAAAAACAGCCACGCAAGACTTCCATACGTGGGTGAAAGTTATACGTAACATATAGTTCGCCGCCAAAAACAAGCATCTACACGTAATATTGCTGAAAGGAAAGTAGGAAATCATAGGCCCAGCAAAAACAAGCATCTACACGTAACGTTGGTGAAAGGAAAGTAGAAATCATCCTCTTATAGATGGTTCATTATATGAAAATGATAGCTTCTTTCCATAAAAACTCCACCAATGGAAAGAAAAAACAGATCAAACGTAAAAAGGAACGACATCTCATCCTACAAAAGGAAAATATCCACCTCGACTCCTGTACATGGCCAGTTAATCCTGTATAAAAGGATTAACATGATTCTTGGAGGTGTAGATTGTCATATATAGTAAGTATGTACATGTATTTTTATCCTAATAAAAGGAAAAATAATAGCTATTAAAACATCATTATATACATATAAATCGCTACATTATTAAAAAAGAATTTGATTGTATCATGCGCCATAAAGATCTCATATAAACAGTTCAGTTTTTCTACAACCACTACTGTCCCTCTCATATAAACATGATTGTTTATGTGATATACATATGTATAGTATGGATAGAAAATATTAGAATTTTCCCATACATGTTAATCATAAGAGAAATTCTAAAAAAATGGTACATATAAGATCTAATAATCAGAATAATCTATGGTGCTTATAGTATAATGAGAATATACAACTGCCTCTTTTTAAATACGTATATTATTCGCTACGAGATGGCGTATGTTGATAAAAGGTCGTTCATGTATGTATCCATCATGCTATATATATATATATATATATATATATATATATAAAACAAAGTGTTTTTAATTCTACCATGCTTCCGTGGCAAAAAAAAGAAGATGTCTGTCTTTTTTTGGCTTAACAAGAAAGTAATATATATGCTGCAATTGGGCACTTCCTCTTTATACCTTCTAGAAACGTTTACATCACGAGTACATGATACATGGAACAACTTCTAGGTTTGTAACCATGTTTTCTACCAACATAACACATATGCCCTTATGTAACCTTGATAAGTAGGACATCCATATGTCCACATATTGGCCATAAATCTGATGTGGATCGCTATGACATAATTAGATAAAAACAGTCTCTCTAAACTTTATTATATCTAATATTAAAATTGCTAGCTCGTGCAGGTGCACGGGTTGACGACTAGTTGAAATAAACTATATATCATCATTGACTGAAAAGTGTATATACCACATGAATCATGAATGAAGGTCGCATCTCTTGGTATGAGCCACTTTACTTTAGCCATGTGTGAGGCCGGGACGTGTGGTGATTGGGCAGCCCCAAAAAAATGGCATGTTTCGCCAACTAGAGTTCTTCCTTTCCAACTTTACCAGTATGCCCATGAACAAACACATGAGGGTCCGACCCATTGCTCGTTGAAACCCTACCCACCTAGCTACTCACCATCGACGGGGAATGGACGCCCCCTTCCGGGTAACACATATTTCCCCTCCGGCTGCACTTTTGCCCCCGACGGACATGCCTCTGTCTCGAAGGCCCCCGTGTTCCACTCAATGGATGAGGAGTTTACGAGACCTTCAGTGTCTGACTCATCATGTCGCTATCATCTTGGTCGCTTCGCTTCCTAGGACGCTTGACATCACGCCCCTATCCTTCCCCACCAAGTGGCAGCCCATCCACCGCTTTCTCGCGCGCGCGTGTTGTCCCCGTCAACCGCGACACCTTCCTCCCCGACTACACCCGCTATCTCGAGGCCAGGGCCGCTATGGCAGGGCACTAGGGAAGTGGCCCCTCGCCCTAAGCTGCAGGCTGTCTCCAACGGATGCTCGCTCGACCTCTACCTACCTCTGGTACCACGTCATTAAACGCTTCGGCCCCTATGACGACGCCTGTGAGAGAAAGCGGTAGGATGACATCTTCCATCTCATCAGCGACAAGACGCAGCCCCGGTATGTGCCCGAGTGCGCCAAGCATGTGCTCGCGCAGCTCTACTATAAGCACCTCTATGACGACGACGAGTTCACCAACAATAGGTCGTAGTCGCAGGGCAGCAGGAAGCAGTGGCAGAACCACAGAGGCGTCCATCCAGATGATCATCCCTCGGTCTCTATTTCGCAGGGTGAAGGGAGGAACCCTCCTGGTTCTATCAAAGAGACGGATGATGTGGAGGCTTTGGGCGTTAGAAGCAGCTGGAAGAGCAGAAATAAAAAAGGCGACAGACTGGCTACTAGTGAGCGCCATGCTAACAACGATGGCACCACTTGGAAGAATGTGGCATCTCCTGGAGCTCGGTAGCTGAAAAGGAGAAAGCTTGATGTAGAGGTCAGCAAAGTCAATCGGGTCTGTGAGAAGTGTGATAGTGGGTTGCATGGGGATGCCATGCTGCGATGCATTCACTGCAATAAAGGGTAGCAAATGTATTGCTTATCACCTCCGCTCGAGAGTGTGCCTCCAGGGAACTGGTACGGCTCGGACCGGACGAACTTTGATAGTGATTGTTTTGGGTTTGTGGAGAGGAGGAAGACCAATCTCCTTGATACTTTACAGCGATTTGATAAGTAGGTGAGAAGGATGTTGTTTTGGCAAAGGCCTCCTAACCATGTTCAAGTCAAGAAGCAGTTTTGTGAAATTGTGGAGGGAAAGGCAGGGGAGCTCAAGGTCATATATGGGAGTGACATCTACACTTAGTTTTATGGAAGTGGGTTTCCTCGCCTTGGTCATCAGGTTCTACCATCAATGGATCTAGATATGTAGCAGAAGCATTGCTCCAGCCCATGGAATCTGAGCTATTTTCTAAACCTGCCAGGTTCGGTTATTCGGACTGTACATGACAAAATTCCTAGTGTAATGGTCCTGTGGCTATACGTACAGGTGTTGTTCTCGTCATTTTGCTGCTATATTGAGGAACATTGTTTTTATTCAATCAATTATTTACACTGCTATGCAAATCATGCCCCAATAGCATGTTGGATATGCGTTACCTTTCTTATCTTTCCTATCATAGTTTGTGTGTCACACATTTTTATTCTTACTTTTGTGTTATTGATTGTTGATTAGTCGGACCAATAATTATTTTATGTGAGGGTTGCAAGCAATTTTGCTACTTTATGCATTCATTTTTTGTTAAGTTCGTATTCACGTGGGGTTACCTTTGTAGGGTTCCAATTTTCGCAACTCCCGAATAGTGTTCCCGTCATCCAGCCGCCGCATCTAGCTCTCATCACCGCCAGAACCAACATCGTCAGCACAGGGTGGTATGGGTGGTGATGAACTCATCGCTGCACTCCCAGATGTCACGCTCCTCTAGGTCCTCGCGTGTCTGGGCCGCACCCGTGTCGCTGCGTGCACCGGCATCCTCGCGTGCTAGTGGCATGGCCTCTTGATCAGCCTCCCCGGGCTGACCTTCTGCGACGCCCCGGCAAGCAGGATAGAAGAGGTGCTCGCCCACGTCGCTGGCGATGCAGATGAGCCCGTCATAGTCCTTGACATCCATCTCGTCAGGAGTGGCCTACTGGAGGCGGCAAAGTGGCATGACGTTAATGCCAAGCAGTTGTTGCACTATGCCATTTGGCTCTTGCCGGAGGAGCTTCTCTACATCCTCCCGCTAGGATGTCGCGTCTGACTCGCCATGCCTTCCTTCCATCGCACCACCTCCATCGAGCTAGACACGTATTTCCATCGCATCCAGCCGCCGGATAACCAGCTCATCCCAGTGCTCAAGAGGTTGTCTCTTTGCAAAAACAATGTCGACGCCAGCGCCTTTCTCCAGAACCCCCTATGGTTGCGCGTGCTCAGGGTCACCTTCCATGGGGTTGGCTCTGGCATGCTCGAAGAGGCGCTCACCACACTATAAGCGGCCTTGCTACTTGGACTCACAGTGTCCCACCTAGGCATCGAACTCGACCTTTATAGTGGGGGGCACATTGCCAAAGGAGCTCAATTTGTCTCCCTTCTCTGTCTTGCGGTAAGGGTATCTCCACAAAAGCTCATCCTTCTTAATAGCTTCAATGAATATTTTATAGTTGAGCTACCATGCTTTGCCCGCACCACATCTACCGATATATGGTTGTGCTCCGTTTGCATCACACAGGTGTCAGAAGATATATTTCTGACCCTTGCGAGGTTGTCCCTCCAACGCTACCGCTGACCATCATTGATCTTGCTACCATGGCCGACCGCTGCCCATGTGCTCAAGGTGAACGCAGATAATTCTGCACATGAGGTTATAGTCCGCTCAACATCGTTGCAGGAGCTTTAGCTTGGTGTCTATGAAGGCCAATGTGAGGGTATTGATATTGAGACTCTACTGCTTATGCAACTAAAGCTCAGTGTTCATGCCTAATCAGACCTGAGCTTGTCCATCTGGGCACCAATGGTGGGTAAGGTCTCGTATTGGTTTTCATATAAAAAGTTGGCTATTATATTTGGTTTTTTGTCACTTTAGACCCTGAGGGCAGAGATGATAGAGAACTACAAATAGAAAGATAAGGGCTCACCAAGGAAGGGAAAGATGCATGTTCGCAGACGACTCATGTTCATGACCTATCTTTGCAAATATCTGGTCAGGTATGTCTCTTGTTCAACCTATATTTCTCACGTGTTTTCCTATTTTTCAATTACACTGATTTTATTATTTCTCAAATAATTTTTTATCAGTTGCATGCTATTTAGGATATGTTCTTTTGTGGCCAAATTGTTCTAAAGTTTAGGCTTGACTATTTACTTGTAGTGAAAAGTGGAGCGAGGGATAGAGCATGACACTTTTCAAGTGAAGTATGTGAAGGAGTGCATGTGTGTGAGCGAGAGTATGTGCATGTGGATCAGTGGAGTGTATATGTGTTATGTTGTGTAACTGGTGTTTTTCGAGTGAGAGAGTGGGTGTGATAGATAGAAAACAAGAGATATGTGGGCCCACATAATGTGTGTTAATATGCATGTGCGTGCAATAGAGTAAGAGCATCTACAGTAGGTGCCCTCTTTAGGGCACCAAAATGTGCTTGGAGCAAAATTTCCAACACTTAAAACTGCTTTTTGGGGCACAAGAAACATCCAACTCCAATGGGTTCCCTAAAATAGGGCACTTTCGAACATGCAAACAATGTCTTGTAAAGGACATTACATAAGAAATGCCGAATGAGTTTTTATTTTATTTTTCTATTAGTTATTTCTTTCTTTAAGATAAAAAAACGCCCATGTATTTTTTTCACTTAACAGTTACTAATATGCCAAGAAGATCGGCCATGCATTGGAAGAGACCATCCAAGAAGAAGAGGCAACAGAAGATAAGGAAGAGGTCAACACAAGACATATGGCACCTTCTTGCCTGGCTCTGGGTGTCCTGTAGCTAGCTGGCCTAGCATCCCTACATCAATGCAAATGTAGCTGCATGATGCACTCAAAGCTCATCATTAATGGTAACCTTTCAATAGAGTAATTGAGTAGTCCCTGCCAAAAATGTCTTGGAAATATGCAGCACAAGGATCCGATTATTTTTCCCAAATGATAATGCCCACACGTGTAGCATGTTTGCACATCGCCCACACACCTTGATCCACGTTGATTCTGTTTTGCACGAATCCTAAAGGAATCCGTTAGAATTTGAGTGCCACGTGGGCGTCATCGCGTGTGTGGACGTTGGAGAGTTCGCCCACACGCCCCGCAGGAAACGGTTTGCCAGCTGCGCTGTGTGGGCGAACTAGTTTCTGCCCACACAACCACCACTTAGTCCACACGCGTGTTGGCGAACCGCTTTTCACCCACACGACACTCATACGTTGTTGGATGGTAACTGCAGTTGCCCGTACGTGACAACTAGGAAAACACATGGCAACTATGATTCGTTGCTAGGCGGCAACTGCAGTTGTGCGTGCGTGGCAACCAGGGTAAACACACATGGCAAATGTGACTAACCATACATGGCAACTATGGTTGGACCACACATGACAAAGAGGTAAACACACATGGCAACTATTCTTTGATCATATGTGGCAAGTAGTTAATCACACACGGTAACTATGGTTTGATTACACGCGGCAACTAGCATAAATTAGACATTGCAACTATACTTAACCAAAACAGAGTGAGTTGCCATGCTTTTACAACTGCATTTGCCATCACGGATAACAACATCTGCCATCCCGGATGGCAACTAAATCGTCATCCCGCGGGTATTTAACATAGCTGCGCCAGAACGTGTGGGCATATTTGCTTCGTGCAACATGCGTGTGGTGGGGATGAGTAGTATTTGTTAAGCGTGTGGCAAGAAATAGCTGCGCCCACACATGCGTGCTTTTCTAGCAACCAATTTGTACCGGGCAGAGACCAAATGTGCTACTGTGATGATTGCCTCCATGCGTACTCTTCTTGTAGCCATCAGATTGTGTAATAGACCATCTACAGGCACCGCGTGGGGCGGTCATCGAGCGGACACAGATGAGGCAGTGATGGGGTACTTGAATACGATGGTTAGTATGGCTGAGATTGGTATTATAGCTCGCCGAGACATCCTCGCAGCTAACCATTACATACTTCATTGAACACATCTTTCATCTTCTCATAAGCAAGTGCGATAAATATTGAACACTACATTTTTGCTGTCCGTATACCTGTTCGTAGTCATCGGGCCAAGGTGGTGGCAACCGGTAGCTGTTTGAGCGGTGTAGTTAGGGGAGAATATGGATCATCCTGAGTAACATGATCTTCTGTCGACATGAAGAATAAATTTTAGAAATGTTTTTACCATGCATGTTTGAGTTCTAGTTTACACCAATGCTCACTACAACAATATCGTGTTTTACTACAATTTATTATTAATTAATACCTAAGATTGTTTATTATTCTATTTATTTCATGTTTCTTGGTAGATGTTGTTATTTACACATGTTGAATTCTCCTTAAAACGGAATATGCCATTTATTTTCTAATGAAGAATGGAGAAAGTTGGATAGTTTTTACACGAAGATTGGCCAACAGCTTATGTCAGATTATGATGCTATAGACAATATTATTCATCAACAATCGTCAGTGGTGTTACACTAGTCAAAATACTAGTGGTGTGCCACTTGCACATGGTCGTGATATATCATTATGAAGCCCCATGTACGGTTTCATAATTTTACACCTCCGATGTAACAGAATCACAATTCAATCCCTTTTTGTTTAATGAAAAGTTTATTCAACCCTTTTTGTTTAATAAAAAGTTATTTTATAAATGAGTGCCAAATGATGTCCAAATAAGTCAGAAGTTTGCATGCAATCTTGCTATAGTATTGCAATGTCCTGCGTGAAATTTCCTCCAATTCCGCATTCATCTCATACTTGAATGATCGAACAAATAATACTCGGTTAACTAATGAAACGAATTTAAAAAATACAGCTGCCGTGGGCCTTTTTCCCTCTCTTCTAAACCAGGAGGGAGCCCCCTAGCCCATCTAGACCTCCCTAATTGGGGTTTTCTAACCCTACCCTTCATCCCCATCAACCTCTCTCTCTCTCTCTCTCTCTCTCTCTCTCTCTCTCTCTCTCATCCCATGACTTAAAGTGCCATAGGATTCACCATCCATTCTTTGTCGGCATAGTCCATGATCAAATTTTGGCACAACTCTACATAGTCTAACGCGACTTCAGGCCAACTACTACCTTTAGCCATCTTGGCAAAGCATCATCTTTATGTTTCAAGCCAATATCTATGCACCGAGCCAAAACTCATTTATTTTGAAGTTTCGGTGTAGCCCTTGATCTTTCCCACTATGCTAGACAATTCATTTTGAGAGTTCCTCATGAAGCTAAGTGTCCTCGATGTCTCAATCAACATCACTTCTGATCCTTGGAACACATTGTCGGGCTAGAAAAAAGTGGGAAGTACATTTCTTATCAAAAGAATTAGGTACCAAAATTTAAGAGAGTAAAAATGCTATGTACACATAATTATATCGCTAAAGAAAATGGTAAGTACACATAAAAGAGAGTAGCACGCCATCTAAAACACACAGATGTTACAATACCAAAAAAGTACAAACCATAGCTATGATGTTTAATGAGTACTTTCGCGGAGTTCGATTCTTTACATATTAATAAGTACCACGGCTAGTTGATTGTATAAATTCTAGTGCAAATACTTTAGCCCAAGCAACAAGCAACAAAAATCACGGAAACTTTAAAACCCATAACTTCTGGTCTCATAACTTTTTTCACTTCTATTCTCCAAAACGAGCAAGAGAGCAACAAAAGTATTTATTGTTGGTAGGTTTCGTCGTTCTCATGACATATATGGCGTGTGAAAAGCTCATATGGCTAATGATATTTTAATTGTTCCTTCAATATCCTTCAGGAAGATAAGCAACCAAAACAAGAGCATGGAATATCCTGGAGGCCCACGAATTGCAGGATGAATTCAGGAAAATCAGGCCCGACCAAGCAACCCACTGAGCTACCACATCATCGATTTTTCAGCTACTCCTTCATCATCGGCCCCTCTGAGGCCATCCTATTATCATCTCCATGCGCACATCACTTTGCTCTTCCGGTCAGGCGTCTATCCCTTGGCTAGAGATCCCTACTTGACATCCTCCTCACTAAAAGTACTGTGACCATTGGATCAACAATGGTGTGGGCCATGAGCTTTTTCTCCCCACACCACAGCGTGTGGTGCCAGCATCATCGCCTAGGTACCGTATCGTTTAAAGGATTGGTGTTTAACTATGATCGTTTATGCCACCTCAGAGTATCGACAGTTTCACTGTCTAGTCACTACAGTCATGCTGCATTGCACCAATCATGGTCAACCACTTGTTTTGCGGTTTTTCTGTCGTGGTCGCAATGGGCATTGGTTGTACAGCTCCTCACTTATCTGATCTGGCTCACTTATGATTCTCCCAATGTTTTGGGTTTGTGGAGAGGAGGAAGACCTGTCTGCTTGATACTTCCTAGCAATTTGATGAGAAGGTGAGAAGGAGGTGGTTCGGGCAAAGGACTCTTAACCGTGTTCAGGTTGTGAAGATGTTTCGGTTGATTGTGGAGGGCAAGGCAGGGGAGCTAGAAGTCATGTATAGGAGTGACATTGACACTTCGATTTATGGAAGTGGGTTTCTTCGCCTTGGTGATCTACTACGTCCATCAGTGGATCCAGAGATGTGGCAGATGTAGTGCTCCAACCCATAGAATCTGAACAATTTTCCAAACCTTCCGGATTGAGGAACAGTGTTTTTATTCAATCAATTATTTACCTTGTAAGCAAATCCTGCCTGACTAGCATGTTGGATACATGCTACCTTTTTTATCTTTGCTATCACAGTTTGTGTATCGCACATTTTTATTATTACTTTTGTCTTATTAATTGTGGATTAGGAGGCCAACAGTTTTCTTGTTGTTTATGGGTGGTGCAAGAAGTTTTGTTATGTTCTGCATTCATTTTTTTGTTAAGTTTTGGGCCTAGAGTAGTTCATCATGAAGTGCCTATCTGCCATGTGTTTCAGGGGAGAGCCTAAATTTTGGTATGGGGTACCTGTTTCTGAACAAAATGCTTTTGAGCCGGTATTTTACGCAAATATTTGTATTTGTATGTGAGGTTCATTCAAACGTGATATTGAGTAGTATGCAAAATTAATTGCATCTGTAGGGACATGTTGGCTTCTGTTCTTTTACATCGTCACAAACATTGGGTTCTTTATTTGTGGGAGCTGGGAAGTGAAGTTATTCTCTTGTTACTACTTGTAGCAGCTATCATTGTACTTTGAGCTACGGCGATATTAGAAATCTTTCCAGATTTGATACTGGAAGATTGAGTGGTATCTAGGATTTGATTCATACACACAAAATTTAACATGGAAGTAAAACAGATATAGTTATAATATATTTTCCCTCCGTAAAATATATAAGTTTTAAATCACAAAGTAGTGATCTAAAACGTCTTATATTTTTTTACGGAGGGGGTACTTTCTACTTTGTAATTACAATGTACTTGTGGAATACTTTCATTTTGATTACATGATTCCGTAGTTTGATTGTCTTGCATATCTGGTTGCTTGGAACAATGGTGGTGCATTTATAACCCTTATGTTGATTAGCTTATGTGTTAAAATATTAACAACAGGGTATAGACATGGTTACTTTCTTTTTGCTATCTTTTAAATGAACCAAAATTCGCCTTGATAAAAATTTATGTTTAGTCAATCCTATTCTGGTTCGGTAACATTTGAGCCTTATATGTGTAACTTGAGTGTTTGACAGTTTAAACTCCTGGTTGTGCACAATGCTTTACCTGATCTATTCGATGCACAACTCAACCTATTCTTTCACCTCGTCACAATGCTAAATCCATCAGTTTTAAGAGCAAATAGTGTTCATGTTAAAAGTGTCATGAATGTTAGTAGAGACTTCTTTTGCGGCAACGCGAGGGTATCATCTCAAGTTACATAAAGTAGTCACATACTACTTTTATGACATTTGCTAGCTGTGGAATTTTTACGTGAATTCTAGTTTCTCAGACCTGTGGTACTCTTTCACAAGGAGCCTGGGAACTTTGTGATTACTCCATACCGATTTTTCTTTTGGGTATGATGTTATTTCAGATTTGAGAACTAACAGTCAATTATGATTTAAATTGTGACGAGGCTGTTAATTTTGCTCGTGCTGATTGGCTTCCCCATGGTGGAATTGGACCTGAACTGTATTTTATGTACTGGCAAGCACCTATTTTGTGCCATGAAGAGCTTTTGTATGTGGTTGCAAAGGTTAGAGAATACATATTACTTTGAAGCAATATGCTGTGAAGAAAATGTATGTGGAAACATAAACCTAGCTGTTACATGACCATCCTGACTTCCTTTAGGAAGATATTCAAAGTAGTGCAATCTTTGTTGTTCATCTGCCATAACATATTTCCGTAGGTTCTCATATTTCCTTTCGTGTCAGAACAATATCCAAGAAATCATAAAATATTCTTGTGCTTCGCCTTCATGAGACACTCAATCTCTCCTAGAAACTTTTCCTCGTGCATGTACCTATTGATATGTCTCTCCTAGAAATTTCTTTTCTTTGGGAAGGTCTTAGTTGGATCTGACAAGTCATGATATAAGTAAATAATGGGTGGTAAGTCCAATGAAAGAAACCCAAATCATCTTTGACTAAAAAGTGGATAAACCACATGAATCATGAATTAACACCTCACCTAAGGGGATGAGCATGGCACACGATGTACCGTGGCCCATTTAGTCGCGTGCCAGGTCGGCAGACCTGGTCATTGGGCCAGCCCACAAAAAATAGACCAATTGGCCAGCTGTAGGTCTTAGTTGGATGAGGCAAGTCATCGTAAGAAAATAATGTGTGGTAAGACGAGGAAAGAATCCCATATCATCATTGACTGAAAAGTGTATATACGACAAGAATCATGAATGAAGGCCGCATCTCGTGTTACGAGAATGACACAGGACATGACATGGCCTCTTTAGCCATGTGCGAGGCCGGGGACGTGTGGATATTGGGCCAGGCCCAAAAAATGGACCGGTTGGCCAACTATAGTTCTTCCTTTCCAAGTTTACTGGAAGGCCCATGAACAAACACAAGAAGGCCTGACCCATGGCTAGATGCGTCTGGGTATTGGGGGACGAGGAGCTCCTGGAGCATGTAATCTCAAATCAGAATGCCGACGCAAGGCTATGGTTGTTCTGGCTGTTTGAATCGACCTCCCAACAGGATTTAACGCGAGTTCTTGTTACAATGTGGGCTATTTGGTGGGCTCGCAGAAAGGTAATCCATGACAATGAGTTTCAAAGTCCACTGTCAACCATGAACTTTATAAGGCGTTTTTTGGAGGAGCTGGATATAGTGCGAAGCCCAAAAAACGCGACCAACAACAGCACTGGCAGCTCTCAGACCGCTGGGCATGGTTACCACCTGATGGAGTAGCAGCGGCTAAACTGTGATGGCGCTTATTTCAACTCTGGGCGACAAGGAGCGGCGGACGTGGTGTGTCGAGACAAGACTGGCAAGTTTCTTGGCGCTTCAGCTTTTGTTCTCGAGGGTTTGACTGACCCGGCGAGCTTGGAGGCACATGCGCGCAGTGAGGCTCTTGCCCTCGCTAATGATCTGAACCTGCAGGACCTGCTGATTGCATCAGACTGTTTAGAAGTGATCTCCAACATAAATCAACATGCAATACCAGTGTACGCGTCGGTTCTGCAGGAGATTCAAGTTACTAGGAACTATTTCAATTCAGTTAACTTTCGTTTTGAACGTAGAGAAAATAATTTCGAGGCCCACTCGGTTGCAAAAGGAGCTGCGTCTCTGCCGGTGGGCCGCCACGTGTGGCTAGGGGTCCTTCCTGACATTGCTTGTATTCCGGAGGTGGTGAACTTTGAATAAAATCCCTAGTTACCTTCAAAAAAAAAGCTAGCTCCTCACCGTCGATGGGGAATGGACGGCCCATCACGGCCAACACAAATTGCCCCTCCGGCTGCACCTTTGCCCCCGGGGGAAATGCCACTGTCTCGGAGGCCCGCGTGTTTCGCTCGATGGATGAGGAGTTTACGAGACCTACGACGTCTTACTCATAATGTCGATGTCATCCTGGTCACCTCCCAGGACGCTTGACATCGCGCCCTCTCCATCCCCATCAAGCGGCAGCCCATTCACCGCTTCCTCACGCTGTGTTTCCCCGCCGATCGCGACACCTTCCACCTGGACTACACCTGCTTCATCCAGGCCAGGACCGTCGACGACGGGCTGCCGTGGCAAGGCCACTGCAGGAGCGCCCCCCCCCCCCAAGCCGCAAGTCGCTCCGACAGACGCCGCTCAACCTGCCAGGTTCGGTCCTTCGACTGTACATGACAAAATTCCTGGTGTAATCATCCCGTGGCTAAACCTATGGATGTTGTTTTCTTCCTTTGTTGCCATATCGAGGAACATTGTTTTATTCATTCAATTAAGCTTAATCCTGTCTAAATAGCATGTTGGATACGTGTTACCTTTTTTATCTTTGCTATCACAGTTTGTGTACCACACATTTTTATTCTTACCTTTGTGTTATTAATTGCTGATTAATAGGTCAATCTTTTTTTATTTGAGAGTTGCAAGCAATTTTGTTATGTTCTGCATTTAGTTTTTTCTTAAGTTTATATTCACGCCGGGTTACCTTTGTCATGTGAAGGCTGAACCAATGACGGCAAATCCACAACTCAGGCAATATATACATCTATGTAGCATAATTTGTTTAGTATATTAACAATACTTTGATTATTTTAATCCACGACTAAATCACTAGTATGGTATTGACAGAAATAAACACATGCTGATATTTGATCACGCTAACAGCAGATACATCTACGTGTAACACTAGCAAGGCTAAAACACAAATTAATAGGGCGGATAAATGAGTTATACCTCCAATCGGCCAGACAGAGAGCCGCCGCAGCGCGGCGGCAACATCGGTGTCCTCGACGGCCTTCTTCTCGGCTTCAAGATTCTCGGCAGCGCACGGTCGGGCGTCGTTGGTGGTGGACATGGTGACGATAAAGACGACTCGAACGTAGATGATATAGTGGACGGAATGGACGACGGCGAGCAGTCACGCATAAGACGCTCCCAAAACCTAATCGCCGCTCTCCCGTATTGGATCCGGATAGGCGGGTTTCAGAGGCCTGCTCTGCTGTCAACCATGTATGCGGTGGAGGAGATGGCATGACCGACGGCAGCACCAACAAATGAAACAATAGTGGGCATGGAGGCAGGGATGCGATCTGATTCTCGTGACATCTAGGGTTGGCAGATGCCTCATATATAGGCACAACCGCGTGGAGAGATGTGAGATGGACCCACGTCCGAGTTGGTAACAGCCACGATCCGACGCCTCAGATCATGGCTCTTCTGTTATAGACTCTCTTCCGACCAGCAAAATAAGCGCATAGGTGTGAGCTCAGCTCAGCTCATTCCTGCAACCCGTGGCGCGTCCGTGATGAGACGAGTTGGACGCTGGAGGAGGAGCATGTTGACCTATCACAACCGGGTGGAGAGTTCCACTAGTCAAAGCCCGTCTGTAAAGTCAAAGAGCTAGATCTTGCGCCAAACGCTACAGGGTTAGGCGGGGCCCTGTGGGGTAGCAATGCCACCGAGTGTCGCACCGGCCCTCATACATATGTGGTGGTGTGGTCGCATGTCCAAGAGGCGGCCTGCGTCTCGGGGTGTGGCCCTCCAAGTGATGGCGGCACTGCCTTGCATGGGGGAGGCACACCATGAGCCCAAGACGGGCGCCTACGCATGCATGAACACTTTCACATATGCATCGGGACCCGTGCGATGTTCCGTGGCATAGCTACACCCCGAATCCCCACTAACCAGATTCCTCCGTCTCGACTGCTTCTCCGTGACACGGCGACAGCGCCGTCCGTGAGGTGGACAATCGATATACCATCGTGGTATGTTTTTGTTTAGATAAGGCACATTTATCTTATGAAAAATAAAATAATATATATATATATATATATATATATATATATATATATATATATATATATATATATATATATATATATATATATATATATATATATATATATATGCCAACGCAAGGCGGTCAACATAGGTGCACACACGGAGGGTACAATCCATGGATAGATGACGGGCACCGCACGCGGATCAATGACGTGGCAGAGGGCATGGGCCAGGTCTATGACGACGGCTATGCCGTAGGCATATCTCGACGGCCCCCCACTCCCTCGGATCGATGACGTGTCGACGACGCGGATCGGTGATGTCAGCAAATCTATGCCAACGGCAAAGCCGTCGGCATATATATGCCGATGGCGGCCTTTACCTCCTTCGGCGTAGTTTCGACACCGCCAATCTGTCGCCACCGACCAGGTAGGTGGGCCCAGGCTATGCCGACGGGCCTTTAGGCGATCTCGAGCGGTCCCGACGACCTCATCTATGCCGACGGCCCCGACGGCTTAGATAGAGGTATGCCGACGACTTTTTCACGCCACGGCCTTCCCTAGGCCGTCGGGATAGGTTCATCTATGCCGACGCGCCGTCGGCGTGTTTAATATTCTGGTAGTGTCCGCTATAAGGAAGGATAAATTCGGTATTCCTCCTCTATGCCACACCTAGCCAAAGTTCTAAAACCTATAAGGAAGGCAAGATTTTACCCTCAGCCTATCCAAGCCCTTACTCCTCCTGCAGGCGGCCGAGTAAAATCTGTGGCCTCTCCTCACGACTGCGTTGCCCCACTCAATGGCCACCCAGGTCGTCCGCTGCCCCCGGTGACCACCCGCAGCCTCGCCACCCTCCCCAGCGACCTCGCCGCCACCAATAGCTCTGCCCCGGCCGCCGCCCAGTGCCACGTCCCATCCCTCCTCCTCAGCTTGGTCGCCGAGTCGCCATGGGTGGCGCTTGACAGCGATAGTGACCTCTCCTTGAGGGGCTCAAATGGGGACTCGACGTGTCGGCGCCTATGCCGTAGTAGAATGCGATCTCTCGGGCGACCACCAGCTGCAGCATCATGAGCGCCTGCAACATGAGCGTTCGACACGACCTCGGGGTGCATCCCATACCACCATCGTGCCACGCAACGCCACAGTGACCGCCGGCGCCCATCTCACGGGCAGACGACGAGGCCATCCAGCTTCAGCTTTCCATAGGCCTATGCAGCGGAGGAGTTCAGGCCCATCAGGCGCTACATGGTCAAGCCCGTGGCGGCATGCAGTCCGCTATCAGGGGAAGTAGTAGGAGCTACAGTAGGTGATGGGGGACGAGGCGGGCGTGCAGGCCGAGCGGGATCAGGCGAACAACAAGCGCATGCAGTACTGGATGGTGATTACCATTGTCTAGCATGCCAGCAGAACCAACACGCTGCCATTGGCAATGTCTAGCTTGCCATCTCGGTAGCACCTATTTGTCAACGTCTGTGTCCTGGTTAGCTACGTGTTTAACCCGTGTTCCTTGCCACTGGGGTGCTCGCCATATCGGAGTCCCTAAGAAGACGCGTACCAAGTGTTCACCAATTGCATAAACCAATTATAAGTTTTACTCCATTATTTAGGGATAGGCTAGGTCCGGTCAAGAGTTAGTGGAATAAATATACTTCACTAAGCTTTGCTCGGCTAGATCCTCCTCTATTAAATAGGGGATTGGTTAGAGTTGGCCTACGCAAAAAAGTACTTGCCTGCAACTAGTGCTTATTATTACAGTGCCGTTGGTAAGCATGATTTGGACAAGTTGTCAGCTGCTATGATCTGTAATACATGTAAGAAACCAGGTAGGTTCATGGAACAGGAGTCCAGCTGCCTATTCTGCTCTGAGAACTGTACGTGAACTTTCGCTCAAGATCCCGCCAAAATAAAATCCAAGGTGTACTTCTTAACAGTTTTCCATAAAAGAAATGTTTATTTCATAGATTTACTGTGTGTCCAACTCAGAATGCAGCGGCACAAGCGAGAATGAGCAATCTCCAATAGCTTTGAGGAATATAAATGAAAACACTATATCCATGGATCAGAGAATAGGTAGGTTCACGAACCGGCTGTTCTGTGATGAATTTTCACGGAGGACTAAAAGGATCGCGTCAATCTCTTTATACACATAAAAGAACATGTAGACTCGTTTAGAAAAAAAACCAAGTGAGAATAGTCAAAGGTTAACCGTGTGTCTTTCTCGTTTGAAAAAGAGGTTTGGGTTCAGGCCTCTGCATCATAGGTATGCACACAACCATATTTAAAAAGGAGAAACAAAGGACAAGAAATATCATCAAGTACAACGCAAACACATCCGAAAGGATACCGCAACATGAATCGGAAGTTGGACCGGGAAAGAAAGAGTATTGTGTATTATCTATTAACGGCAGACTATTTCGTGATTCCTATATGCGTGTTTATACTTTTATAGAACACTTGACAGCGTAGCTGCGTGGAGACTAAAGACCATTTGTGCTTCATACTACTATATTCTTTCAGTTGCTTGCTTGATGTAATCTGAACAAGATTAGCTACATGCGTTCAGAACTTTCCTATGTATGATTATATATTGTGGAAACTTTTGAGTCTTGCAGTCCCCGCAATTCATATTATATTATGAAGACAAAAGATTTTTTGTGGCTTCTAATACTTCAATCCCTGCAACCTGAAGAAATAATCTTTCATGTTGGTTTTGTATCACAGGTGTTCGGGCATAATTCATTTATTCTGATTCGGTGGCAGCAGCTGTTAGGAATGAAATTCTGAGAAGAGCAGAGCAGCGTGGCGGAGTAGAGCAGCATGCACTTCTGAGAAGTGTTTTGTGACAGTTGAAGGTCAACTGATTAAGCATTCACCTGGAAGAGAAGCCAGGTTCCGTTTTGTACCTTGCCAACTGCAGAGTGATTGCAGAGGTAGACAGAGATGACTTGCTGCCAGGAGCTGAAACTATGAAACTTCGGGAAAAAATTGACCGTTCAATGCAGCTCACACAACGTTTCGCTGCTTGCAAGTCTTCCAATGGACGACGTAGCCACGTAGGTCTCCCATCTTACAGCTTAGAGTGTAACTTGTCCCTATAGCACTCAACTTATTATCTCTGAATTTTTCTGAAATTGGCTGAATTTGTTGAGGTGTCGCTCAATGCCTGAACTTGACGAATAGTATATAAGTAGGTTCATCGGGGTGGACAGCAGAAGCTTCACTAGTATTAACATCTATCTGGTGAGAAAATTGTTGTAGCAAACAAGATGAAAAAACATAACATTGGAGATTCAATTCAATTCAACTGGGTTACTAACATTATACTGTACTCCTTCCATCCAAAAAACATAAGTGTCTCAACTTTGTCTAACTTTATCTCAAAGTTGCACTAAGCATAAGACAGTTACACTAGTAGAAAAAGGGTCAAACGTGAAGCACATTAGTGCCGGTTTGATTTGAGCCGCACTAATGTATACATCAGTGCCGGTTCCAACGGCTAGCCGGGCCGCTTTCATTAGTACCGGTTCGTGGCGAACCTTTAGTACCGGTTCGTGCTAATGCACCGGTACTAATGAGAGTGGTGGCAGGATGTTGTCGACTGGGCCCTCCAGGCCTTTAGTACCGGTTCTTGGCACGAACCGTACTCAAGGTCGCCCTACATAAACCCTTCGCCCACCCGAGCTCGCTCTATTCTTCCCCTTTCCCTCTCCTCTCTGTTCTTCCCTCTTCCTCTCGAGCTCATCACACATTTTGCCCAAAATTTGTCAAGATTTGGAGGCCCCATCCATTCAAATGATCACAAAGGTTAGCAACTTTGTCCTTTCATCTCTCATTGCTAGATTAGCTCTTGCAATGCTTTATATAGTGATTAATTTGTGAGTTTAGTAATTTGGGAGGAAATATATATATGTGCTAGTATTTGATTTATATGCAATTTGAGGTCAAAATAACACTTAGTTTGCATATGTAGGTGTGGTTTACTTAGTGCCTTCTAAATCTCCGTCAGAATTCACCGCCGATCGCCTCGCACTGTCCCTGTCAGCCGGCACCACCTTGTGGTGAGCCTCTTGTTCATGAAATTTTATATAAAAATTGATGTTTGTGTGATTTGGATATATAGTTACTCATATAATTATCTTACCCGTACGTTGTTTGTTATACATATAGTGCCATGGTTTTGATATCCATCCCCGTCGGCCCTCATCCTTGTTATGATTCGGATGTGGTATATATTCTCTTTTAAAACTAGTTGCATTTCGTGTTTATGACAAATTATGCCCATAAAGTTGACATAGAAATTTTTTCTAGGAGGTACGTGAACCGGAAATTCCAACCAACCCTATTGTCGAGAGGTTAAATTTAGTTGAAAGAGAAACGAGTACTTGAAAGAAAAATTGAAAAGAATTAAGGGGAGAAGATGGAATTGAGTTGCATGTTGCCGATGTCGTCGATGATCACAAGATCAAGATGGAGAAATTGCGCTTGAAGATTAGAAAGATTAGAAAATATGCCATGGATAGTGAGGCTTGGTATCATTATGCTGTTGGATCAATTGTTACCTTAGTTGCGATCTTGATCGCATTTGTTGTTGCATTTAAATGCTTTAGCTAGAGAGTTATTTGTTTGTTGCATTTAAGTGTTGTATGAACTGTATGTATGAACTTGTATTAATTTGGTCTATTCGGTGTTGTGTAATGAAGATGAGCCGCAATGGATGTATCGATGACCGATGCTCTCCCAGTTCGTTGAGGGCGCAGTATACTTTTCTGCTTGCGGCTGAGGCAAACAAGCGGGCGGATGGTTTTATGCCTTGTCCATGTGCTGACTGTAAGAATGGTCACAATTACTCTACGCCAAGAACCATTCACGCCCACCTGTTTGAGTCCGGTTTCATGCCCCACTATAATGTTTGGACCAAGCACGGAGAAAGAGGGTTATGATGGAAGACAATGAAGAAGAAGAGGACGACGACAGCTATCCTGGCCATGGGTTTCCTGAATACGATGATACAACAATGGGGAAGAAGCTGAGCTGGTAATGCGGAAGAAGCTGAGCCGGCAATGCGGGAAGAAGTTGAAGAAGAGGCATCGATGAGCCCGCTGATGATCTAGGTAGGGCCATTGCCGATGCAAAGAGAAACTGCGCAAGTGATTTGGAGAAGAAGAAGTTGCAGCGCATGTTAGAGGATCACAAAAAATTGTTGTACCCGAATTGCGTAGGTGACAAGAAAAGCTGGGCACCACACTGGAATTGCTGCAATGGAAGGCAGAGAATGGTGTATCTGACAAGGGATTTGGAAAGTTGCTGGTAATGATAAAGGATATGCTTCCAAAGGACAACGAATTGCCCGAGAGTACGTACGAAGCAAAGAAGGATGTCTGCCCTCTAGGGTTAGAGGTGCAGAAGATACATGCATGCCCTAATGATTGCATCCTCTACCGCGGTGAGTACGAGGATTTGAACGCTTGCCCGGTATGTGGTGCATTGCGCTATAAGATCAGCCGCGATGACCCTGTTGATGTCGAGGGCGAGCGCCCCAGGAAGAAGATTCCTGCCAAGGTGATGTGGTATTCTCCTATAATACCACGGTTGAAACGTTTGTTCCAAAACAAAGAGCATGCCAAGGTGATGCGATGGCACAGAGAATACCGTAAGAAAGACGGAAAGTTGAGAGTACCCACTGACGGGTCGCAGTGGAGAAAAATCGAAAGAAAGTACGGGAAGGAGTTTGCAGATGACGCAAGGAGCGTATGGTTTGGTCTAAGCGCAGATGGCATTAATCCTTTTGGGGAGCAGAGCAGCAACCATAGCACCTGGCCTGTGACTCTATGTTTGTATAACCTTCCTCCTTGGTTGTGCATGAAGCGGAAGTTCATTATGATGCCAGTGCTCATCCAAGGCCCTAAGCAACCCGGCAACGACATTGATGTGTACCTAAGGCCATTAGTTGAAGAACTCTTACAACTCGGAATGGAACAGGTGTACGTGCGTGGGATGAGCACATGGGGAAGAATTTGACCTAAAGGCGTTGTTGTTCGTGACCATCAATGATTGTCCTGCTCTCAAGAACCTTTCGTGACAGATAAACAAGGGATACCGCGGATGCACGCACTGTTTGGATGATACCGACAGATATATTTGAATAGTTCTAAGAAGAATGTGTACCGGGACATTGTCGATTTCTTCCGAGCAGGCATCCCATAAGAAAGAAAGGCAAGCATTTCAAAGGTGAGGCTTATCACGACGAAGCCTCGCCACCGCATCGGTGGTGATGTACATGATATGGTCAAGGATTTGAAGGTGATATTTGGAAAGATCCCGGCGGACAACCTGTTCAAGGATGCTTGACGGACGCGCACCCATGTGGAAGAAGAAATCTATATTTTGGGACCTGCCATATTGGAAAGACCTAGAGGTCCGCTCCGCAATCGACGTGATGCACGTGATGAAGAATCTTTGCGTGACCCTGCTTGGCTTCTTGGGCGGTATGGGAAGACAAAAGATACACCGAGGCACGGAGGACCAGCTACGATGCACGGAAAAGATGGCATACATCAAGGTCATGCAAGCTATGCTCTTACCAAAGAAGAGAAGGAAATCTTCTTTGAATGCCTGCTCAGATTAAGGTACCGTCGGCTTCTCGTTGAATATAAAGGAATAATAAACATGGCAGAGAAAAGTTCCGAACCTAAAGTCTCATGACTGCCACGTGATTATGACGCAACTGCTTCCGTTGCATTGAGGGGCTTTACCGAAAACGCTCGATTAGCCATTGTGAAGCTATGTGCATTTCTCAATGCAATCTCTCAGAAGGTAATCGATCCAGAAATCATACCAAGGTTACAGAATGATTTGGTGCAATGTCTTGTCAGTTTCGAGTTGGTGTTCCTACCATCCTTCTTCAACATCATGACGCATGTCCTAGTTCACCTATGCGAAGAGATTAACGCTTTGGGTCCTGTATTTCTACACAATATGTTTCCCTTTGAGAGGTTCATGGGAGTCTTAAAGAAATATGTTCATAACCGTGCTAGGCCAGAAGGAAGCATCTCCAAGGGCCATCAAAATGAGGAGGTCATTGAGTTTTGTATTGACTTTATTCCTGACCTTAAGCCGATTGGTGTTCCTGAATCGCGGCATAAGGGCAGACTGGATGGAAAAGGCACGCTAGGAGGAACAAATAATATGTATGGACGGACATTCTCTCACCGGCACACTACACAGTTCTACAGAATTCGCCTTGGTGGCTCCGTATATGGATGAACACAAGAATTTGCTACGCCCAAACACCCGTGAGCGGTCTGATGACCGGATTACACGTGAACAAACCAGGAGTTTCGCCACTGGTTGCGCACACGCACCATGCATGACACCTCTATTGAAGATGACCTGTACTTGCTGTCCCAGCTACCATCTTCGAATATAATAACTTTCAAAGGGTACGAGATAAATGGTAATACATTTTACACGATCGCCCAAGATAAGAAGAGCACCAACCAAAACAGTGGTGTCCGCTTTGATGCGAAACCAAGATGGGAAAGGAAACATATTATGGTTATATACAGGACATATGGGAACTTGACTATCGACGTGGTTTAAAGGTCCCTTTGTTTCGTGCAAATGGGTCAATATGACACAAGGCGGGTAACGGAAGACCCGTAGTACGAATGACAACAAGGATCTCAACAATCTTATGTGATGCAGACGAACCATTCGTCCTAGCCAATGATGTGGCACAGGTTTTCTATATGAAGGACATGCCTACCAAGCCAAGAAAAAGAAAAGATAAGGAAGCGAATGCATCGTACGATGAGCCAAAGCGGCACATAGTTCTTTCGGGAAGAGAAACATCGTGGGAGTGGATGACAAGATGCACAAGTCAAGATTATGAAAAGTTTGATGAAATTCCTCCATTCACAGTGAATATTGACCCAAGCATCCCGTTAAATGATGAAGATTTTCCATGGTTACGGCGCAAAGGGACACACGCGAAGAAAAAGTTTCACACCCAAAGACCTGGGATGTGATCGGCGCTTCGCTATCATCACTTTCTTCTGTGTTTCACACCCAGAGGGGAATCTCTGTAACAGTTAGGGTATTTATGTGTTTTGGCATTTGAAACGCGAAGAAATTTTATGTGCAAACAAATTCTTTCATGCCTTTACTGTTTTTTAAAGTTAAGTTATTCAGAAACTAGTGATTCACACTAATTTCAAATAATTCAAAATTTAAACTATTCAAATTTGAAAACTACGGGCACTAACAGAAAGTTTGTAATTTTTTGTACCTAAAGCAAAAATATTCACAAAGAAACTCTAAATACACAAAAAAACAACACAAAAATAAATAAAGCAAAAAAAAAATAAAATAAAAACCCGCCTACTAGGCTAGAGCAGCCTGCATATGACTAGAAACCCAACCTGTTGTTGGGCCAGGATGCAGGCCCAAAAGGCCAGTGGGCCTGAGGGCAGCACAGAACACGAGGCCCAGAGGCCTGCTTTGGAGAGGAGCTCGAGAGAGCTACCGCACTGGGGCTTATAAACCAGTGCGGTAGCCCCTCGACTAGCGAGGTGGGACTAAACTTGCCGCACCGCACCTGCGCCAGCGCACCCCCTTTAGTACCGGGTCGTGGCACCAACCGGTACTAAAGGGGGGGCCTTTAGTACCGGTTTGTGCCACCACCCGGTACTAAAGGGGGTCGCTTCCCGCCGCTTGGGCTGGCCAAAACTGGCCTTTAGTACCGGTAGGTGGCTCCAACTGGTACTAAAGGCCCCTCCTATATAAACAACACTTACCAAAATTTCAGTTTCTCATCTGACTTCTTCTCCTCTGCACCATCGCCACGCCGCCCAGACGTCTCCATCCTCGTCGCCGCCGCCGCCGCCCGTCCCGTCGCCGCCGCCTGCCGTCCCGCCCCGTCTATCCCGTCGTCACCGCCGCCTGTCCCTGCCCGTCCCGTCGTCCCTGTCCCTTCTTTGGCGCCCCAGACGTCCCGTCGTCTGCCGCCGCCTGCCCATCCGTCCCGTCCCGTCGCTGCCGCCGCCTGCCCCTGTCCCCATCGTCGCTATCCCCTGCTGCCGCCATTCCGTGCCGCCACATCCCCGCCGCCGCCCCGCCGTCCCTCCGTGAGCGCACACACACACACACACATACATTTTTGTTTTTAGTTATACAAATAGTTAGAAATTTTTCTGTTTTTAGAAATTGTTAGAAATTTTTCTGTTTTTCAGAAATAGTTAGAAATGTTAGAATTGTTAGAATTGTTAGAAATGTTAGAATTGTTAGAATAGTTAGAAATGTTAGAATTGTTAGAAATTTTTCTGTTTTTAGTTATAGAAATAGTTATAAAAAGTTAGAATTGTTAGAAATTTTTCTGTTTTTAGTTATAGAAATAGTTATAAAAAGTTAGAAAATTTTCTTTTTTAGTTCTAGAAATATTTGAAATGTTATACAAATGTTAGTTATATATATAGAAATGTTATAATTTTTTTCTGTTTTTAGTTATAGAAATATTAGAAATGTTATAGAAATGTTAGTTATATATAGCATTGTTAGAAATGTTATAGAAATGTTAGTTATATAGAAATGTTAGAAATTTTAGTTATCAAAATCCAATCATTAAAAAAATGTTAATTTTTGCAGGCATATAGCTAGTATTTGTTCTCGACGATGCCTGACCCGCATCCTCGCTGTCGACACGTCCGCGACGATGTCCGGCTGACCCATGTCCGGGACTGGGCTCAGCCGGGCTGGCACTGGGAGGTGCTTCCTGGAAGGGTGCGCCACTTGATGAGGAACCCGCCCCGGTCCCGCTGTCGACCCTGATCTCGCTTTGGTGGCGTTCGCATGGGCCAGTTTCGGTGCGGAGGGAGCCGGCCCCGCCGGAGGTGGTACGTCGTCGTGTCAGGGAGGAGGACGAGCACGTCCATCGCTACATGGTTGCGTTAGAGGGCGGCAGGTTCTCCAATACCTGGCAGTTTCTTCAGGGATCTCACTTCAGCTATGATCCTGTGAGGGTTCCTTCTCTTTGGTTGTCCACCGCCCGCGCCGCAGGAACCGCGAGTGTCCTAGATTCTTCTGCAGTATTTGATCTTTATTAGCTACCTAGCCAGTGATGTATTCGATATTATATCTATTATTCGAGACGATGTATTCGAGATTATAGCTATTATTCGAGACGATGTATTCGAGATTATATCTATTATTCGAGACGATGTAATTTGAATACTAAATTGTTTTATATTTCTTTTGGATTAGTTAAATAAAAGCTATGGCGGACAATACCGGCAGAGAGGGAGAACAGGCCATGTTCGATATGATACGCCATCCCATCGGGCCGATGATGATCGTAATGAAGAAGATTATGACGGTTCAATTTCTAAACAACACCGGAGAGGGTGATATGATATTCGATCGCGACGACCGAATTGATGAAGTCATGAACTATGATTATGATGATGACGAAGAAAATGTTGATCTTGAAACAACAAAGACCGGCGAGGTATATATATTTATATAAGCAGGCATCCGGTGATCATCACATGTTTTAAATGACTTGAAGATATATTAACGAATCGATCTTTGTTCTTTCAGCCATCCGGATCGAGCAAATCTTCGAGCAACAGGACTAAACGAGGCCCGAACAAAAAGTTGAAGGAAGGCGAAAGTACAATATCGAGGCAATCAGACCATTGTAACCGACTCGTAACCCTAACTGTCGGTGTCAAACCGCGGATCTCGTAGGGGGGTCCCGAACTGTGCGTCTAGGCGGATGGTAACAGGAGACAAGGGACACGATGTTTTTACCCAGGTTCGGGCCCTCTCGATGGAGGTAATACCCTACTCCTGCTTGATTAATATTTATGATATGGGTAGTACAAGAGTAGATCTACCACGAGATCAAGGAGGCTAAACCCTAGAAGCTAGCCTATGGTATGATTGTTGTTCTGTCCTACGGACTAAAACCCTCCGGTTTATATAGACACCGGATAGGTTAGGGTTACACAGAGTCGGTTACAATGGTAGGAGATCTACATATCCGTATGGCCAAGCTTGCCTTCCATGCCAAGGAAAGTCCCATCCGGACACGGGACGAAGTCTTCAATCTTGTATCTTCATAGTCTTGGAGTCCGGCCGATGACGATAGTTCGGCTATCCAGACACCCCCTAGTCCGGAACTCCCTCAACAAGCATGGGCTCGATCTCGAGGAGTATGGGGGTATGCCGCTAGTAGGCGCCGGACTCGTCTAGCCGTGTTCGGGGTTCGAATTACCTATTCAGGTGCTTTGGTAAGCGGAGCCGGATTGGTGTGGGGCTGTTAAGGCAGCCTCGCATTCTTCCGTGCTCGAGTGACACTTAATACTCCCTTTTAATGAGATGATGCCGTGGACCGGCATTTTAAGTGTAAGAGATGCGTAATGCGGTATTGCGTTAAAGCGGGCGAAAGCTTCGCGTCCCAATAGTGCTTGATAGCTACTTTTAAATGGGGCGACATGGAAGACTAACTTTTCACGACGGAAGTTGTCGGATGAACCGAACACAACTTCTAGCAGTAGGGAGCCCGTGCAAAGGGCGTATGGGCCTGGCAGTACTCCTTTAAAGGAGGTGTTGCTACGGCGAATTTTGGTTGGGTTTATCCCCATCCTGCGGATTGTGTCCTGATATATCAGGTTTATGTCACTGCCGCCATCCATGAGGACATGTGTAAATTGGAATCCGTCGATTATAGGATCCAATATCAAGGCAGTCCATCATGCGTTCCGGATATTATCGGAATAGTCCTGATGGTCGAAGGTGATTGGTTTTGACAACCAGTGTGCGGCGCGCCTTTTAGGGGGCGCCGCTCTGTTTTTCCTTTTGATCACGTGAAGTGAGTTTACTGTTTTGATCTCCTATGGGAAAGTTTTTTGTTTTCCGAGGCTCTTCTTGTGGTGCTTTTGGGTTTCGTCACTTTCACTTGGTGTGTCGAGCCCCTTGTGTTCGGCGTTATGTCGGCCGGACTGCTTGAAGACCCAACAATCTCTGTGGGTATGGTTTGCGTGCTTCCTGAGGTACCATGTATTTGACATAGTCTATCCAGAATCTTGTATAGGTTGGATAGCTCGTCACAGTTATCCTTTAGGGGCAGTGTTTTTTTGTTCGGCCGAGAGCTTTTGAATCCGGCGTTGACCGCCGTACTATTTGGGCCATTTTCCTTATTCCGGAGTTGATCTTTTCTGCGTCGTGATTTCCCATTTCCATCCCTGATTTCGGATGTACTCGGGTCGCTGGTGCAGCATCTAGCCAGCCAGCTGTCTTCCCCTGCGCAAAAGCGTGTCATGAGGCTTGTTAGTGCGGCCATTGTTCTTGGCTTTTCTTAGCCGAGGTGTCTGGCGAGCCATTCGTCTCGGACGTTGTGTTTGCAAGCTGCTAAGGCTTCGGCGTCCGGACAGTCGACTATTTGGTTCTTTTAGTAAGGAACCTGTTCCAAATTTCAGGCTGACTCTCCGGCTGTTGAGTTATGTGACTTAGATCGTCAAGCGTCCGGAAGGCGGACATAGGTCCCTGAAAATTTGCCCGAAATGCATCCTCGAGCTCTTCCCAGCTTCCAATGGTATTTTCGGGAGGCTCTTAAGCCAATGCCGAGCTGGCCCTTTGAGTTTAAGGGTAAGTATTTTATGGCGTGAGATCATCTCCTCTAGCCATGTGTATGTGGAGGATGTAATCCTCAATCCGACTCTGTGGTCTATTGTTCCGTCAGATGCCTCTATGTTTACGGGTTTGAATCCGCTGAAATTCATGATCCAACACCTCATCGCTGAAACATAGGGGTGTGCGCGCCCCTATATTTGGGTGTGCCGTGATCTTCGGAATTTTGCGTATTGCATTGCTTTGACGAGCGTGCTTTCTTGGCCCATAGATGGACCTAATCGGGCCATCCTTTTGATGTGAATCCTGCCGGATCGCATATTGGCTTGTGTGCGGCACCATTTGCCGCTCTCTTTTTGCCGTGAGGTCGTCCATCCGACCGGGTGGTCTTCTTGCTTTTTAATTGTGGGGGCTCTAAGGCCTCCTCGTCGAATTCGGGCAGTAGCTTTCTTTTTGGTTAGCTCTTTGTTCGGCAACTGTCGCCGTACTTAGCTGCGGTGCTGAATACTTTGCTGGATCTAATCTTGAGTGCATCTTCCGCTGTTTTGAGCTTCCGCTTATACTTTTTCAGGCTACGCGCAGTGGCGACGAGCCTTTTCTGGAGGTCATTTTGCTCCAATGGTTTGTCCAGCATGAGATCGTCCGGACTGTTGTCTTCGCCGGGGATAGATTGTTTATCCAAGTTGTCTTGTTCGGACGATTGCTCGATAGCTTGTTCGTTGTCCACCGGTTCGCCCTGCTCTATGGCTGGGTATTTGTTGAGGCGGGACTTTGTTCGGCATTTACGTTGCCGTTTTGACTGCTTTTTGAGGGATTTATCCTTCGTGGCGTCCCGTTGTTCCTCGTCTTCATTTCCTTTAGGTGTATCCACCATGTATACATCATGGAATGAGGTTGTCCAGCATCCTATAGGTGCTGGTTCATTGTTGTCTCCTACATCGTCGTCCTTTCCGTCGATGTCTTCGGAGTCGAAATCGAGCACGTCGTGTAAGCTTTCGAAAGTGGCTACGAAGTGGGTGGTGGGTGGGCATTGAATTTCTTCATCGTCCGTATCCCAACCTTCCTGATCGTAGTCCGGCCAGGGCTCTCCGGATAAAGAGAGAGACTTTAGTGAATTCAGGATGTCGCCAAAGGGCGAGTGCTGAAAGATGTCTGCGGCCGTGAACTCCATAACGGGCGCCCAATCGGATTCGATTGGCAAGGGCGCGGAGGGTTCGGAGTCCGGAGAGGAGTCCGGCTTCCTGGAGTCAAGGTCTTCGCAAAGGACAGGGATGGAGTTTGGCTCGATCGCCGTAGAGATTGTAGCCCCCGAGGCGGTGTCCAACCACTCGTCCTCGATCGGCGAAACCGGCTCCGGATTAAGGGTCGGAGCGGGAACTGGTGCGGCCTCCAGGGCACTGTTCGGCAGCAGAGCTAGATGGTACCCATCGAGACAGTGCGGCACGCTCGGCTGTGGCTCGAATCCGTCGAAGATCAAGTCTCCGCGGACATCGGCCGTATAGTTCAAGCTTCCAAATCTCACCTTATGGCCAGGGGCGTAGCTTTTGATCTGCTCCAGATGGCCTAGAGAATTGGCCCGCAGTGCAAAGCCACCGAATACGAAGATCTGTCCAGGGAGAAAAGTCTCACCCTGGACTGCGTCGTTGCTGATGATTGAAGGAGCCATCGGGCCTATAGGTGACGACACAGAGGAACTCTCAATGAAAGCACCAATGTCGGTGTCAAGACCGGCGGATCTCGGGTAGGGTGTCCCGAACTGTGCGTCTAGGCGGATGGTAAGAGGAGACAAGGGACACGATGTTTTTACCCAGGTTCGGGCCCTCTCGATGGAGGTAAAACCCTACGTCATGCTTGATTAATATTGATGATATGGGTAGTACAAGAGTAGATCTACCACGAGATCAGAGAGGCTAAACCCAAGAAGCTAGCCTATGGTATGATTGTCGTTCGTCCTACGGACTAAAACCCTTAGGTTTATATAGACACCGAACAGGGTTAGTGTGGGAGTCCTGGACTAGGGGGTGTCCGGATAGCCGGACTATCATCACGGCCGGACTCCAAGACTATGAAGATACAAGATTGAAGACTTCGTCCCGTGTCCGGATGGGACTTTCCTTGGCGTGGAAGGCAAGCTTGGCGATACGGATATGTAGATCTCCTACCATTGTAACCGACTCTGTGTAACCCTAACCTATTCGGTGTCTATATAAACCGGAGGGTTTTAGTCCGTAGGACGAACAACAATCATACCATAGGCTAGCTTCTAGGGTTTAGCCTCCTTGATCTCGTGGTAGATCTACTCTTGTACTACCCATATCATCAATATTAATCAAGCAGGAGTAGGGTATTACCTCTATCGACAGGGCCCAACCTGGGTAAAACATCATGTCCCTTGTCTCCTCGTTACCATCCGCCTAGGCGCACAGCTCGGGACCCCTACCCGAGATCCGCCGGTTTTGACAATCGACATTGGTGCTTTCATTGAGAGTTCCTCTGTCGCCACCGATAGGCCCGATGGCTCCTTCGATCATCAACAACGACGCGGTCCAGGGTGAGACTTTTCTCCCGGACAGATCTTTGTATCCGCGGTTTTGCATCATGGGCCAATTCGCTGGCCATCCGAGCAGATCGAAGCTACGCCCGCCATCAGGTCAGATTTGGAAGTTTGAACTATACGGCCGATATCCGCGGGACTTGATCTTCGACGGATTCGAGCCGCAGCCAAGCGTGCCGCAGACCGCCTCGATGGGCATGATCTAGCTCGCTGTTGCCAAAGGTCCCGAGGCCGCACTCAAGATCCGCCCGCCCTTGATCCGGAGCCGGATTCCCGATCAAGGACGAGTTGTTGGACACCGCCGGGGCTACGATCTCACGGCGATTGAGCCGAATCCGCCCCTGTCCTTTGCGGCGGCCTCGACCCTGTGGTGCCGGACTCTCTCCGGACACCGAACCTCCGCTACCGCCAATCGAATCCGATTGGGCGCCGGTCATGGAGTTCACGGTCATGACATCTTTCAGACTCGCCTTTGGCGACATCCTGAATTCACTAAAGTCTCTCTCTTTATCCGGAGAGCCCTGGCCGGACTACGGTCAGGAAGGTTAGGACGTGCACGATGAAGAAATTCAATGCCCACCCACCACCCACTTCGTAGCCATTGTCGAAAGCTTACACGACGTGCTCGATTTCGACTCCGAAGACATCGACGGTATGGATGACTATGTAGGATACAACAATGAACCAGCACCTATAGGATGCCGGACAACCACCTCATCCCATGATGTATACATGGTGGATACACCTAAAGGAAATGAAGACGAGGAACAACGGACGCCACGAAGGATAAATCCTCAAAAGCAGTCAAACGGCAACGTAAACGCCAACCAAGTCCCGCCAACAAAGACCCAGCCATAGAGCAGGGTGAACCGTGGACGGTGAACAAGCCATCGAGCAATCGTCCAACAAGACAACTTGATAAACAATCTGTCCTCGGAAGACAACAGTCCGGACGATCTCATGCCGGACAAACTATTGGAGCAAAATGACCTCCAGAAAATGCTCGCCGCCATCGCAGAGCCTGAAAAAGGTAGGTAAGCTCAAAACAGCGGAAGATGCACTCAGATCAGATGGAGCAAAGTATTCAGCATCATAGACAAGTACGGCGACAGCCGCCAAACAAAGAGCTACCCAAAAGAAAGCTACCGCCTGATTCGACGACGAGGCCTTAGAGCCCCACAATTAAAGTAAGAAGGCCATCCGTCGATGGACGACCCAACGGCAAAAAGAGAGCGGCAAATGGCGCCGCGCACAAGCCAATATGCGATCCGCATAAGGATTCACGTCAACAGGATGGCCCAGTTAGGTCCATCTATGGGCCAAGAAAGCAGGCTCTTCAAAGGAATGCAACATGCCAAAAATCCGGACATCACGGCACACCCAAATATAGGGGCGCCGCACATCCCCTATGTTTCACCGATGAGGTGCTGGATCATGAATTTCCAGCGGGATTCAAACCCGTAAACATAGAGGCATACGACGGAACAACAGACCCTGGAGTCTGGATCGAGGATTACATCCTCCACATACACATGGCTAGAGGAGATGATCTCCACGCCATAAAATACTTACCCCTCAAACTCAAAGGGCCGGCTCGGCATTGGCTCAAAAGCCTTCCCAAAAATGCCATTGGAAGCTGGGAAGAGCTCAAGGATGCGTTTCGGGCAAATTTTCAGGGGACCTATGTCCGCCCTCCGGATGCAGACGATCTAAGTCATATAACTCAACAGCCCGGAGAGTCAGCCCTGAAATTCTGGAACAGGTTCCTTACTAAAAAGAACCAAATAGTCGATCGTCGGACGCCAAGCCTTAGCAGCCTTCAAACACAACGTCCGAGACGAAATGGCTCGCCAGACACCTCGCCAAGAAAAGCCAAGAACAATGGCCGATTAACAAGCCTCATGACCCGCTTATGCTGGAGAGGACAGCTGGCTAGCAAGATGCAGCACCAGCGACCCAAGTACATCCAAGTCGGATGGAACGGAAACCACGGCGCAACAAGGACCAGCGCCGGATTAAAGGGAACGGTCCAAAGAGCGCGGCGGTCAATGCCGGATTCAAAAGCTCACGACAGAATAGCAAAAAACTTCCCGTTAAAGACAATAGCGATGAGCTATCCAACTTCAACAAAATCTTGGACAAGATATGTCAAATCCTCAGTACTTCTGGGAGGCCTGCAAACCATACCCACAGAAATTGGTGGGCCTTCAAACAGTCCGGCAGACTCAACGCCGAACACAAGGGGCTCGACACACCAAGTGAAGATGATGAAAAGCACCACAAGTAGAGCCCCGGAAAACAAAAGAATTTCCCACAAGAGGTTAAAACAGTAAACTCACTTCACGTGATCAAAGGAAAAAGAGAGCGGCGCCCACTAAAACGCGCTACCGCACACCGGTTGTCAAAACCAATCACCTTCGACCATCACGACTATTCCGAAAGTATCCAGAACACAGGACGGACTGCCTTGATATTGGATCCTATAATCGACGGATTCCAATTTACACAAGTCCTCATGGATGGCGGCAGTGACATAAACCTGGTATATCAGGACACAATCCCCAGGATGCGGATAGACCCAGCCAAAATTCGCCATAGCAACACCTCCTTTAAAGGGGTAATGCCAGGCCCATATGCCCATTGTACGGGCTCCCTACTGTTTGAAGTTGTGTTCGGTTCACCCGACAACTTCCGTCGCGAAAAGCTAGTCTTCCATGTCGCCCCATTTAAAAGTAGCCATCAGGCACTATTGGGACGCGAAGCTTTCGCCACTTTAACGCAATACCGCATTATGCATCTCTAACACTTAAAATGCCTGGTCCACGCGGCATCATCTCATTAAAAGGGAGTATTAAGTGTTACTCGAGCACGGAAGAACGAGAGACTGCCTTGACAGCCCCAGACCTATCCGGCTCCGCTAGTCAAAGAAACTGAATAGGTCATTCAAACCCCGGACACGGCTAGACGAGTCCGACGCCTACTAGCGGCATACCCTCATACAAGGGGCCGCATGCATGTACAACAAGAGACAATAAAGCTCAATTTTCTTCACTTCTTCGAACCGTACTCTGTTTATTTAATATTAAGTACATCTTTCGCACGATCCTTTTTCTTGTAAACTAAGTTCCTCTCTTTTACAGATGAACAACGTGCTACACCCGTCCAGGATACGGCACAACAGAGACACAAAGCGCAGACGCAGAGGGACCCGCTGCAAGGATTCTTTTCAGATTAAGACCTGCGTAAACCTTTTTTACTGTCTATTGTTGATATACATCCCCCGGTTTCTTACTATAACCGAGGAGGAGGCTGGCGTTTTGGCATTGGCCGCAACAGAATTTTTGCACGTACCTGGACACCAGGGGCTTAGGGCATTATTCTGCCCGTTTTATAAAGACCGAATACCTTAGGGAGTGTTCGGCGTCTCGAGTTAGGCCTTATATGCATCAGCTCCAATCATGTCTTCGGTCAAATGTTGGGTTTTCCGGCCCTGTGTTTTGCTGCCTTACGCCCGCTTTATTGGCTAACGCGGCACCGGAGAACTACGCGATTGTGCCTGGTTCGCCGGGCGAGCACCTCAAGAGAGAAAGCCGAAAACTGACTGTCATGATATAGCGAGAGACTGGCCAACCACTCGATGACTCACTGGAATGTTTAGGATTCCTCCGCATTAACGAAGGACCGGTTTTCGGTCAGCACATACGCACTCGAATCCGGAGAGTGCGGTGCCCTGTGGGCTTATAGTAGCCCCACCTCGAACTCCTATGGCTAAATGAAAGTGATAAAGCATTATAGTCCGTTGCCTAGTTTGCTACGCTATCACCTCCTTAACAGGACCAAGACGTTGGATTAAGTGTGAAAAAGCGCTTTCTTTGCAAACACCCCCGCACTATGTGCGTGGGGGCTGAAGCCAAGGACTGCCATCTTTCAGGTTATATATACATATACAAAAACGGCCGCACAGGGAGTAGTTTACTACTTGAATGCACAAGTATAAAAAGCTCTTATATAATATTGAAACATTGTTTTCATAAATCATACATGTCATTTAAACATAATATCCTTCGAGCACTGCGTCTCTATTAAACGAGCGTCCGACATGACTTCTTCAAAGTAGTGCTCGGCAGGTACTCGGCTTCTGTCCGAATATTGGGATGCAACGTCGGTGGCCTTCATCTCTGCCCAGTATGTCTTGACACGGGCCAGAGCCATCCCCGCTCCCTCAATACACGCCGACCGCTTCATTGCGTCGATACGCGGTACCGCACCAAGGAACTGCTGCACTAAACCAAAATAGCTCTTCGGCTGGGGTCCGCCCGCCCACAAATGAGTCAAGACATGCTTCATGGCAAATCCGGATAACCGATTCAGCTCGGCCCATTCGGCCAACCGATCGGTCAACGGCAGAGGACGCTCCGGACTATGGAATTGCGACCAATATAGCTCTTCCCTTCTTTGCCCCTTCTGGCCCCGGAAGTGCTCAACAAGCGTCCATGGCGCTTCGCCAAGTCCAGATAAGCATCCTCCGAACTCCACAACTTGTCCAACTGAGCATACTTTGGATCCGTACATTTCCTCCGCAACAGAAACGGTTTTCCAGCCGCAATTGCCCCGGCCTGACTCAGCTCCTCCTTGGCAGCTCCCAAAGCCGAATGGGCACTCTTGGATTCAGCGGCGGCCTTTTTTAGGACCTCTTGCTCTGCTTGACGTTCTTTTTCAAGAACCTCGCAGCGATCGGTAGTATTCTTCAACTTTCTGGCCATATCGACCATTTCCTCCTTGCTTCGGCAGTGAGCAGCCCGTTCGGCTTCTAGCTCTTCGGCCGCCTTTTAAAGCGCCAGACATTATTTCTGGCTTGCTTTTTCGCCGGGCGAGTTCCGCCAGTAGCTCCTCCACAAAGAGCGGCACCATCTGCATTAAGCATACAAATAGTAAGACATGGGCGTCAAGCTCCCTTACTAGGTGTCCGCATAGAAGTCGCATACCTTGCGACTCGTCAAACCGTTTATTGACCAGCGCGATGTCCGCATCCGCTTCGTCAAGTTGCCGCTTTAGTTCGGCATATTCATCAGTCCGGCTGGCCACCGGACGCCCCGCCACCTGTTTATGAGCGGCGAGATGTTATAATTGAGATTTTGATCCTCGGCACGCTGTCTATTTTGACAACATACCGAGTCTCAGGGGCTACTATCTATACAGGGCGCATTCTATATGCATAACTGTCAGAAGGTACATCATTTTTGCGTACCTCGAACCCCGTCAGTAAGCTTCTGACGGCTTCATGCAATCCGCTCTCCGCGAATGCAATTCTTTCAATCACCGTACCCATTAGAGGACGGTGCTCTTCTGAGACAACCGCTCGCCCTAGCAGATCCTTCAGATCCTCCGACCGCACGCCAGTTGGCGCCGGACCCTCCGGCCCCGCCGGACTTGGGGAAACCCTCCGCGACGACACCTCGGGGTCATCCGCCTCGCACGAGGGTGCGACAGGTGGAGGCGTTTCGCTCTCCATCATCTCTGGAAGAAGATCCCCCGAAGACGAGCTCTGCTGAGAAGGGTTGAGATCCGAACTACAAGGTACAATTTCGGTTATCTTTAGAAATAAATACGGGGATGTTTCTTATTTACAAAACTCCTTCCTTTTTACTTACGGCTCGTTGGAGGGCTGATCCCCTTGGGAAAATTGTGCGGCTGGGATACTTCCCAGCGCCGGACTCTCTGACAAAGATTTCTTTTCCCTCTCCGAGGCCTTGACCTCCAGATCTTCCGAAGCGGTCCTCTTCTCTCCTTGGAGGATGGGACCTTTGATCCCTCTCTCCTCAAAGGCCTCCTTTGTGGAGGCAGTTGCTTCCCCGCTCCCCTCGCCTTCTTTAAAAGGCGCGGCCTTCAACATCCTGGCCGCCATGGGATCCGGCATGTTCTCTGGGAGGGGAGCCGGACACCTTATTAACTTTGCCTTGGCTATCCACTCCTGTTCAAGAAACGGATCCTTTAAAGGGCATATATATATGATAAATAAATGAACAGCTTGTCCGGTTACAGGACTACTTACTTGAGTATCTGGGTGATTGCAGCTTAGTCCTGCGTCCTCGGTCATGTCCGGACACTTCTCTTGTGATCCAAAGAACAGTTTGTACATCTCCACAGGCGTCGTGCCCATAAAATTTTGGAGAGCTCGTGGTCCCTCCGGACTAAATTCCCACAGGCGGAGGGGGCGACGTTTGCAGGGCAGAAGGCGTCGGATCAACATAACCTGTGCCACTACAACCAGATTGATCTCTTTTTCTTGGAGGTCTCGAATACGGCCCTGCAGCAAAGGAACGTCTTTGGACGACCCCTAGTCGAGCCCCTTGTTGACCAATGACGCCACCCGCTGTGGTGGACCTGAGCGGAAGGCGGGGAGCGCCACCCATTTGGTGCCCCTCGGAGCGGTGATATAAAACCACTCCTGTTGCCACAAACCAAGCTCCTCTTGAAAAGAGCCCTCGGGCCACGGACCATCAGCACATTTGCTTATGGCCGCCCCTCCGCACTCTGCTTGCTGCCCCTCGATCATCTTTGGCTCCACCTTGAAGGTCTTGAGCCACAATCCAAAGTGAGGGGTAATATGGAGGACGGCCTCACATATGACAATGAATGACGAGATATGGAGGATGGACTCCGGATTCAAGTCATGGAAATCAAGCCCATAATAAAACATGAGCCCCCACACAAAGGGATCCGTTAGGAAGCCTAAACCCCGAAGGAAGTGGGACACGAACACCACGTTCTCGCCGGGCTCGGGAGTGGGAATGACCTGCCCTGGAGCAGGCAGCCTAGGCGAGATCTCGCCAGTTAGATACCAGGCGTCTCGCAGCTTTAACACGTCTTCTTCTGTGACGGAGGAAGACACCCATCGGCCACGCTGGTCGGAGCCGGACATTTCCGAAGGTCCGAAGCGCCTAAATCTCAAGCTTTGGGTGTTGGAACTCGAAGCGCGAGGCGAACTCGATGGAGGGTGTAAAAAGAAGAGGGCCTTGGTCTCATTATAAAGAGGTTGAATACCAAGAGCCCACCCGTGGTCGATTAGGACTCGCCTTTGATAGAGGAGGTGCCAGCTAACGGCACGGTTGGGTTACCCACGTCCGTATTGATGAGAATCCCGGAATAAGGGGGCACGATCTATGCTTTGATAAGACGTTCCAAGGAAACCGCCTCGCTAAACGCGCTAAGGTGGAATAGTAAAAAACAATTCATATAAAGACCTGGCCGTGGTGTGATGTCACGCCGCGGAATACGTCAGCAGATCTGTGCAAAAGTTATTCTCTCTACGGTGGTATGTGGAACTTGTTTTGCAGAGCCGGACACTATCCTGGTGTTCAAAACCTTCTATGAAGTATTCGGAGGAGGAACCCGCCTTGCAATGCCGAAGACAATGTGCGCTCCGGACTCGTCGTCATGGAAGCCTGGTTTAGGGATCTCTTGAGGAGTCTGGACTAGGGGTGTCGGATAGCGGACTATCATCAAGGCGGACTCCAAGACTATGAAGATACAAGATTGAAGACTTAGTCCCGTGTCCGGATGGGACTTTCCTTGGCATGGAAGGCAAGCTTGGCCATACGGATATGTAGATCTCCTACCATTGTAACCGACTCTGTAACCCTAACCTATCCGGCGCCTATATAAACCGGAGGGTTTTAGTTAGAGGACAGAACAACAATCATACCATAGGCTAGCTTCTAGGGTTTAGCCTCCTTGATCTCGTGGTAGATCTACTCTTGTACTACCCATATCATCAATATTGATCAAGCAGGAGTAGGGTATTACCTCCATCGAGAGGGCCCGAACCTGTGTAAAAACATCGTGTCCCTTGTCTCCTGTTACCATCCGCCTAGACGCACAGTTCGGGACCCCCTACCCGAGATCCGCCGGTTTTGACACCGACAGTTAGGGTTACACAGAGTCGGTTACAATGGTAGGAAATCTACATATCCGTATCGCCAAGCTTGCCTTCCACGCCAAGGAAAGTCCTATCCGGACACGGGACGAAGTCTTCAATCTTGTATCTTCATAGTCCAGGAGTCCGGCCAACGGTGATAGTTCGGCTATCCGGACACCCCCTAATCCAGGACTCCCTCACTTACTATTCATTTCATTAAGTATTTCTTTCTGAGCTTTAAGTACTTGTTCTACTTGAGTGGTAACCATAGAAGCATGTTTGCTAACAAGTTTAAGTTCACGTCTAATATCAGCCATATAATCACTCAAGCGTTTAATCATAAAGGTATTATGTTTTAGTTGTCTACCAAAATAAGCATTAAAGTCATCTTGCTTAATCATAAAGTCATCAAACTCATCCAAGCACTGACTAGCAATTTTAGTAGGAGGGACTTCAGCTTTATCATATCTATAGAGAGAATTTACCTTTACTACCTGTGTCAGGATATCGGGAGGTTCTTCAGTAAATAAGTAATTGAGATCATATACTTCTTCAACAGGCGGTAAATTAAGACCATGTATTTCTTCAATAGGAGGTAAATTCTTAACATCTTCATCTT
This sequence comes from Aegilops longissima, assembly GCA_021605205.1. Classification (NCBI taxonomy): domain Eukaryota; kingdom Viridiplantae; phylum Streptophyta; class Magnoliopsida; order Poales; family Poaceae; genus Aegilops; species Aegilops longissima. Next base: position 742,625,587 of record CM038679.1, read on the forward strand.
TAATACATTTTTCTTTCATAGATTTCTTTGCCTCTTGCATATCTTCGGGACTGAGAAATAGAACACCTCTCTTCTTCGGATTTGGTTTAGGAATAGGTTCAGTAATTGGCTCTGGAGCTGGCTCGGGAGTTGGCTCAGGAGGTGCCCAATTATTTTCATTTGTCAACATATTATTTAATAAAATTTCAGCTTCATCCGGTGTTCTTTCCCTGAAAAGAGAACCAGCACAACTATCCAGGTAATCTCTGGAAGCATCAGTTAGTCCATTGTAAAAGATATCAAATATTTCAGGTTTCTTAAGACGATGATCAGGCAAAGCATTAAGTAACTTGAGAAGCCTCCCCCAAGCTTGTGGGAGACTATCTTCTTCAATTTGCACAAAATTATATATATCCCTCAAAGTAGCTTGTTTCTTATGAGCAGGGAAATATTTAGCAGAGAAGTGATAAATCATATCCTGGGGACTTTGCATACAACCAGGATCAAGAGAATTAAACCATATCTTAGCATCACCCTTTAATGAGAACGAAAATATTTTGAGTAAATAAAGGTAGCGTGATCTCTCATTATTAGTAAACAGGGCAGCTATATCATCTAACTTACGAAGATGTGCCACAATAGTTTCAGATTCATAGCCATAAAAAGGATCAGATTCAATCAAAGTTATTATATCTGGATCAACAGAAAAATCATAATAATCCTGATCAGGAACACAGATAGGTGAAGTAGCAAAAGCAGGGTTGGGTCTCATCCTTCCTCTAAATGATTCTTTACTCAATTTAACTAGCAACCTCTTACGTTCAAGACTATCCTGGCAAGCAAGAATAGCTTCAGTAGATTCAACACTAAAAAGATAACCCTCAGGAATAGTAGGCATAATATCATCATTACTAATATCATTGTGTTCAGTTTCACTAATTTCTCTTTCTCTAGACCTAGAAATTTGCTCATCTAGAAATTCACCAAGAGGCACAGTAGTATCATGCATAGAAGTAGTTTCATCATAAGTATCATGCATAGTAGAAGTGGCATCATCAATAACATGCGACATATCGGAACGAATAGCAGAAGCAGGTTTAGGTGTCGCTAGCTTACTCATAACAGAAGGTGAATCAAGTGCAGAGCTAGATGGCAGTTCCTTAACTCCCCTCGTAGTTGAGGGATAAATTGTTCTCTTAGCGTCTTTCAAGTTCTTCATAGTGTCCAGCAGATATAAATCCCAAGTGACTCAAAGAATAGAGCTATGCTCCCCGGCAACGGCGCCAGAAAAAGGTCTTGATAACCCACAAGTATAGGGGATCGCAACAGTTTTCGATGGTAGAGTATTCAACCCAAATTTATTGATTCGACACAAGGGGAGCCAAAGAATATTCTCAAGTATTAGCAGCTGAGTTGTCAATTCAACCACACCTGGAAACTTAATATCTGCAGCAATGTGTTTAGTAGCAAAGTAATATGATAGTGGTGGTAACGGTAATAAAGTAAAGACAACAAAAGTAATGTTTTTGGTATTTTTGTAGTGATGATAACAGTAGCAACGGAAAAGTAAATAAGCGTAAACCAGTGTATGGAAAGCTCGTAGGCACCGGATCAGCGATGGATAATTATGTCGGATGTGGTTCGTCATGTAACAGTCATAACATAGGGTGACACAGAACTAGTTCCAGTTCATCAATATAATGTAGGCATGTATTCCGTAAATAGTCATACGTGCTTATGGAAAAGAACTTGCATGACATCTTTCGTCCTACCCTCCCGTGGCAGCGAGGTCCTATTGGAAACTAAGGGATATTAAGGCCTCCTTTTAATAAAAAAGGGTAACAAAGCATTAGCACATAGTGAATACATAAACTCCTCAAACTATGGTCATCACGGGGAGTGGTCCCGATTATTGTCACTTCGGGGTTGCCGGATCATAACACATAGTAGGTGACTATAGACTTGCAAGATAGGATCAAGAACACACATATATTCATGAAAACATAATAGGTTCAGATCTGAAATCATGGCACTCGGGCCCTAGTGACAAGCATTAAGCATAGCAAAGTCATAGCAACATCAATCTCAGAACATAGTGGATACTAGGGATCAAACCCTAACAAAACTAACTCGATTACATGATAAATCTCATCCAACCCATCACCGTCCAGCAAGCTACGATGCAATTACTCACGCACGGCGGTGAGCATCATGAAATTGGTGATGGAGGATGGTTGATGATGACGACGGTGACGAATCCCCCTCTCCGGAGCCCCGAACAGACTCCAGATCATCCATCCCGAGAGAGAATAGGGCTTGGCGGCGGCTCCGTATCGTAAAACGCGATGATTCTTTCTCTCTGATTTTTTTCTCCCCAAAAGCCAATATATGGAGTTGGAGTTGGCGTCGGAGGGCATCCAGGGGACCCACAAGGTAGGGGGGCGCGCCCAGGGGGGAGGGGCGCGCCCCCACCCTCGTGGACAGGGTGTGGGCCCCTGGTCTTCATCTTTGGCGAGGATTTTTTATTATTTATTCTAAGATATTCCGTGGAGTTCAGGTCATTCCGAGAACTTTTGTTTCTGCACATAAAACAACACCATGGCAATTCTGCTGAAAACAGCGTCAGTCCGGGTTAGTTCCATTCAAATCATACAAGTTAGAGTCCAAAACAAGGGCAAAAGTGTTTGGAAAAATAGATACGACGGAGACATATCACCGAGCAGGCCTACTGGGCAGCGCAGAAATAATTTTTTATATAGTTTTTCTTTTGTGGTTTATATATTTTCTTCTATTTATTTCTGAGTACCGTGATACTTCAAAAGAGATTGTTCAGTTTGTACACGAGGTGCAACAAGTTTTTGCCGTAACCCTCTCTAATTTTTTGCACATGCTATGCGGGTGAAATGATGATACCTTGCCAAGTTTCAACCTTTTCAGAGTTCATTTTGAAGTGCATTTCAATTCACGGTCATTTAGCTCTCAAAACAAATCAGTAAATGCATCAAAAATAGCAAATCATGTCAGAAAGGGTTGAAAGTTGATGACGTGGATTTGATTTGTGCATTTGAACACATAAAAAGTCCGGAGTTGCAATAAGTTATTAAAATATTGAATATCAGGTGTAACAGATGAGTTTTCATCCGAAACCCTGATACTTCGAAAGAGATTGTCCAGTTTGTACACTAAGTGCATCCAATTTTTGTTGTAACCCTCTCTACTTTTTCGCACATGCCATGTGGGTGAAATGATGATATCTTGCCAACTTTCAACCTTTTCAGAGTTCATTTTGTAGTGCTTTTCAATTTCATGGTCATTTAGCTCGCAAAGCAAATCAGTAAATGCATCAAAAATAGCAAATTATGTCAGAAAGGGTTGAAAGTTGATGACGTGGACTTGAATTGTGCATATAACGCAAAAAAAGTCCGGAGTTGTAATAAGTTATTGAAATTGTGTAAACATGCAAAAATATACATAAAAATACATTGATCAGTACCGCCTTTCAGCCAAAACGCGCTACTGCTACAGAGAAATACATCAAAAATACATTGATCATCAATGATCTTTTTGTGTACAATCTGAATTGTCAATATGAGTCCTCGCCGGTTTAGAAACCGGAGAAGACTCATATTGTAGCCACAAATTCTACACATTGAGAGTTCAATGAAGACCAAGTGGTTGTGATAGTTTGAGAAGTAACATATTTAAGGTAGTAAAAACTCTGTTAGCGGAGCGAGGTGGAACTAAAAAGCCGATGTAGAATGAATCAACTAGAAAGCTCTAGTACCGGTTTGTTTCATGAACCGGTACTAAAGGTGCTGGTGGGGCCACAGCCTGACCACAGCCTGCCACAGCCTCTTTAGTACTGGTTTGTGGCTCGAACCGGTACTAAAGGTTCGCCACGAATCGGTACTAATGATCTCTGCCCCCCTACACTATTGGAATCAGCTTATTTGCCGTCTGCCATGGCGGACGTCAAAGTCATACAAGGCGGACGACAAAGACCTTTGCCGTCCGCCAGCTGACGACAACAGGTCCAGCTGAATAGGCTACATCAAAGGCTTATTTGTCGTCAACTGGCGGACGACAAAGATGAAACAATCTTTGTTGTCAGCCGGCTGACGGCAAAGGTCCTGGACGGCACACATGACAACGTCTGGCCGTTAGGGGGCTAACGGTGAGCTTTGCCGTCAGCTGGCAGACGGCAAATTAACCAAATAGGACAGCCCCCAGGTTGTACAGGGAGCTGCCATGTGGCATCTTTGCCGTCTGCTGGCGGATGGCAAATTTCTTTGCTGTCCGCAAGTGGACGACAAAGATCCTATATAGCCCCTGTTTCTTCTTAAATTCATTCAATTTGAACACACAAGTTTCAACACACAAATTTCACAAAAGACATATCCAACACACAAGTTTCATCATGTATACATACATAACCAACACATAGTTCCATCCATACATATTACAGAAGTTTCACATTGTTCATCCAACACCATTATCCATCCATCCATATAACAAGTTCCATCCATGCAAGTTCGTCGATACAAAATAAAAACAGAAAGGGAAAAGAAGCACTCCATCCATGCAAGCTTCCGTGAATTAAATGAGATCTACAAAATGGGAAACAAGAAAGTTAGAAGAAGAATAAGAAAATGAAGAAGAAGAAGAAGAGTGGAATAAGAAGTAAGCATACTTAGGTAAAATGGAGCTAACTTAGCTAATTATGCCATCTTTGAATGAACTAAGCATATTATGCCATCTTGGTCTTTATGGAGCTAACCTAGGTAAACTAGGCCATTTTGGAGCTAACCTAGGTAAACTTGGTCATTTTGGAGCTAACCTAGGTAAACTAGGTCATTTTGGAGCTAACCTAGCTAAAATGGATCATATTGGAGCTAACCTAGGTAAACATGATCATTTTGGAGCTAACCTAGGTAAACTAGGTCATTTTGGAGCTAACCTAGCTAAAATGGATCATATTGGAGCTAACCTAGGTAAACTTGATCATTTTCGAGCTAACCTAGCTAAAATGGATGATATTGGAGCTAACCTAGGTAAACTTGATCATTTTGGAGCTAACCTAGCTAAAATGGATCATATTAGAGCTAACCTAGGTAAACTTGATCATTTTAGAGCTAACCTAGCTAAAATGGATCATATAGGAGCTAACCTAGGTAAACTTGGTCATTTTGGAGCTAACATAGGTAAAATAGGTCATTTTGGAGCTAACCTAGCTAAAATGGATCAAATTGGAGCTAATGTAGGTAAACTTGTTCATTTTGGAGCTAACCTAGCTAAAATGGATCAAATTGGAGCTAACCTAGGTAAACATGGTCATTTTGGAGCTAACCTATGTAAACTAGGTCATTTTGGAGCTAACCTAGCTAAAATGGATCAAATTGGAGCTAACCTAGGTAAACTTCGTCATTTTAGAGCTAACCTAGGTAAAATGGATCATATTGGAGCTAACCTAGGTTAAATGGGTCATTTTGGAGCCAACTTAACTAATTATGCCATTTTTGAGTTAACTAAGCATAATTATGCCATTTTTTACACAAGTAAGCCAAGTGTATGTCATTATTGAGGAAACCTAGGAAACTAAGCAAATTAGAGATAACTTAGCATATTAGACCTAACTTATGTCATTTCGGAGGAAACAAAGCTAAGTATATATAGATCATTCTAGAGATCTGACATACCTGACATAGTTCACTCCTCATTCTTCTTCTCCTTCTCCTTCCTCATCCTGATGCGCCAAGAGAGGCGAGGCGGTGGAGGCAGTGGGATGTAGTCTTCTACCACAATTGGCATGGTCATGTCGCCCGGTTGTGGGATCACCGGTGCCAGCACCATCGCGAGGTCATTGTCAGGCACCACCACCATCATGAGGCCATCTTCAGGCAGCACAATCGCTAGGTCATCCTCAGCCACCACCATCTCTTGCCCATCGTCAGCCACCACCATCGCTACGTCATCCTCAGCCACCACCATCTGTTGCCTATCGTCAGCCTGCACCTCCTCATCCCCACACTGCTCCTCTTCTTCCCCACTCCATTCCAGATCATCCTCGCTGGTACTTTTGTTGCAGCCAGAGTCGCTGCTGCTTTGGCTGTAGCTAGAGTCACTGCTGCTGCTCCCATTTCCTGACCAAATGCAACAATGACCATTAACAATCGATGTGAGACAAAGCAAAATGTAGAGGAAGAAGATGCATAACGTACTGGAATCATCGTGTTGAACACCTTCTCGGTGAGCATGGCGTCGCCGTCGTACCTAAAGAGAAGGAAGTACCCATGCCGCAGGTCGTAGGCACGGTAGAACTGCTCCCAGCCATGACACAGGTACATGTGGCCGTACCTGATCACCAACTCCACGTCCCAAAGCCTGCGAAGCCCGCTGTCGGCCTGTCACAGCTTCACATTCTTTGGCCGATGGCCGTCCAGCATCGTCATAAAAGTGTCAGGCAGCCTCTGCAGTTTGGGATAAAGAGTGATGTAGCAAACAGCAGAGTTATCATAATGAGATGGGTGAAGGGGAGATCTCTCCTTTTATATACCTGCCTCTTGGAGGAAGTCCCAAGTATGATACTGAAGAACTCGAAAGCAGCCAACTCGTACTCCGGTGTGGCTAAGCAGAGCCTGCGTGACGGCTTCTCCCCATCTCTAATAAGCAGCAGAAGAGACGAAATAGTATCTAGAAGCATATCTATAAACACAGCCAAGTTTCTACACATGAAAGAAAACTCAGAAAAAAAAGCAATGCACTTGTGCAACGACATCAACAACACTTAATTAATTTGGTAGGTTAGTTGGCAATGGCAATTGGCACCCTTCAAAGTAAACCTAAACTAAACTTAAAATACGTAAACAAAAGTAAACCTAAATTAAACTAAAGTAAACCTAATCTAAACTAAACTATCTAGAAACAAAAGTAAACCTAAACTAAACTAAACCTAAACTAAACTAAAGTAAACCTAAAAAGCAGTGCACATGTGCTTAACAACATCAACAACACTTAATTAATCTGGATGAGCTATCTACTCTAAACCTAAACTAAAGTAAACCTAAACTAAACCTAAACCAAACCAAACCTAAACTAAACCTAAACTAAACTTAAAATACAGAAAACAAAACAGAAAAAATACAAGAGGTCTCACCGGTGGAGGAGGGGCGCCGAGGGGTGGGGCGGCAGGGTGGTGGAGAGGCGCGCCGGGCGGCTGGGTGGAGGAGGCGCGCTGAGGCGGGGGCGGCCGCAGTGATGGAGCAGAGGGCGCCGGGCCCGGGTGGAGGAGGGGCGCCGAGCGGTGGGGTGACCGCGGTTGTGGAGCAGAGGAGCGCCGGGCCGCCGGGTGGAGGAGGGTGCAGCGATGACGTGGGTGGCGTGGGGCGGCGGCTCGGGCATGTAGGGGGCAGGCGGCGCGGTGCGACGACGGAATGGCGCTGGGCGGGAAGGGGTCACCGGGGCTGCTGGGCGGCGGGCGACGGGGTGGCGCGGCGGCGGCGGCATCGGGCGGGTGGCGCGGGGCTGTGGTGGCTCGGGCGCGGGCGGAGTGAGAGAGGGGACAGAAAGATGTGGGGGGCGGGCGGGCGTTGATGGATTTTTGTTAGGGCACGGTTCTTTGCCGTCTGCTTGTATACGACAAAGATCCTAGCTAACAGACGTTAGTTTGGCCACTTTCTTTGCCTTCTGCTAGCGGACGGCAAAGAAAGTGTCCGTTAGGTGGTACTCGGTAGTGGGCCACCCTCACTCTTTGCCATCCGCTAGCGGATGGCAAAGAGTTGGCTGACGACAAACATGGTCTTTGCCGTCAGCTCTTTCTTTGCCGCCAGCTTCTGTTAAGCTGAGGGCAATAACCTTCTTTGCCGTCAGCTAGCAGACGATAAAGATCTAGCTGACGGCAAAGATCCTGATTCCAGTAGTACTAGCCGTTGGGACTGGCACTAATGATCACATTAGTGCCGGTTTTGTTACAAACCGGGACTAATGTGCTTCACATTAGGCCCTTTTTCTACTAGTGAAAATTAAGTACTTAGTTACTCATTCTATATGTATTATCACCCATACCAAGACAAAATGAGTTTATAATTTAATAAATGAAACTTTGCATTACTACCTACTGTGGAGGTAGAAACATAATGTAGAATAGCATGTACGTTACTAATGTAAGTTACTCTCCACTGTAAGACAAGCCACAATGAAAGTAACTTCAGCAGTAATATCAAGTCCAACTCAGCAAATTTGCTTATGTGGCAATGAGCTAACGAGGAAAGAGGTAGTTTGAGTAACTTAGCTAGTTACTATAGCATCACAAGCCCGAATGCAATATGAGTCTATAACCTAATAAATGAAGTTTTGCATGACACCACATTTATGTTAATATAGGCTAGGGATACATGTATGTTACTAGAGTATGTCACTCTCGATTATGGCTAGTCTAACTAGTCGTAGTGTGAAGGTCGGCGGTAGCAAGACTCGGAGGTATCGGGGTCTTAAATCTTAATGAAGTATAAGATCGATCGGAGGAATCTGCGCGAGCCACATAGGGTAACGTGATGGCCGGATGGATCGGCCGGCCAATGGTCAGTTAGCTGTTGATTGTTGATGAGCATCTCCATCAATCCTAAGTAGCTCGTACGTATTTGACTGGACATATAATTGGCCAATGGATGGAGCACATGCATGCGCGCTGTTCAAAGTTGAAATGTGTACTAGTACTTCCGTCGAAGAAGACTTGGATGTGTGTATTGGTCGGAGCAATCAGATTCGAGCTCCAGGCCACGTTCTGTTAACGTGATTGGAAGTGATTAGATTCTCCCACAACTCGCGTCGATTCAAGTTGTCTGTCTTGGCTTGACCTCACCACGTGAGCCCCTCACCACTGGTTGCTAGTATCGGTCAGTACTGTACTATTCCAGTATCGTTTAAATGGACTATCATATATGGATGTATATAGACATATTTTAGAATGTAGATTCATTCATTTTGCTCTGTATATAGTCACTTGTTGAAATCTCTATGAAGACAAATACTTAGGAACGGAGAGAGTACTTATTAGCACAAAAAAGGATTGTACTAGTACTACCCGCAAGAAAAGAAAAAAGATATTGTCCTAGTACTAAACTTACTCTAGCTATATCGATGATGGACTTGGATTGGTGAACGTGCCTAAATGTGCAGGCTTGCTGCTTCCACTGATGTCTGGTTAACACGCACCGTCAACTTGGCATGTATATTTGGTGCTGGTGCTGGTACTACTGGTTCCTACGTGAAGTCCTGCCTAGTAGGTTAGGTGCACACATGCTGTGAATACAATCTCAAAAGGAGATGTTGGGGTGTGCGTGGGTGGAGCACCCTGCTCCGCGCCCTGGAAACTACCCGTTGAAACACCCAGCGGGGAGAGGTTGGGGTGTGCGTGGGTGGAGCAGGTGGTCGTGCGGGTGGCGCAAACTCCACATGCCATTCCCGTTGTTTCATGGTCGTGGGTGCACCACGTGACGTCATGCACGTCAGATTTTGATGATGCCTGCGGTGCTGAGTCAAGCCAAGTGTATGCATGCATGTACAATGTACTCCCTTCGTTACTAAATATTAGTTTTTCTACAGATTTTAACAAATGACTACATTCGTATATGGTAGGCCATTTGAATATTTAAAAAGACGAATATTTAGGAACGGTGTGGGTAGTACGTCATCTAGTTCATAGCTTTGCTAGTTGGCAGATTCGTTCGTATGTGCATGTGCATGCAAACACGCTGGATCGAGTGTTGGTTCGTTCCAAAGTCCACTTACGTTAGCTCCACGGTAAAACTAATTAATACTGGTATATACCACGTACGTTAGCTCCAAAGTCTACCAACTGATGGATCGTAGGAATGCATGCGCATGTACCACTAGAGTAACAACTAGTCTGATTATGGTTAGGTGAAGGGGCTTACCCATGCAACTCTGAAAGAATCTAGTGAGGTTAAGCCAAATAAATCACATGCTTCGTTGCCAGCCGAAAGAATCTAGTGACAACTAAATACGTACACACGTTCACCCACATGCTTTGGACCCGCCCAAGCCTTGTTGGACACCGACGGGGCTAGACTATGAACAGACAACGCAGGACCATGTGGTAGCTCCATCCATAGACCAAGCCAAGTACGTCAACTTGGATTTATCAATGGAGGCCCCGAGAGATGCTCATGAGCAACTTGTGGCTGTGGAGCCGGCCGATAAATCACGTTAGCCGAACGTGCTCGGTCGCACACAGATTCCTCAGATCCATCGGTGCAATAGCTATTACATTAAGACCAACCACGATCGATCAATGCGAGTCTTTGATCGACCCACACATACGGCGGAGCTGGACGCTACACAAGATTTTGAGGTTGAACTTTCTTGTTTCCTTGGTGCATCACAATGGATCCAAGTCCACCAAGTGATGGATCCAAAGACTATGCATCAACCCAGTGGCGGAGCCAGAAAAATTCTATTAGGGGGGCCAAGTGCTCTTAATACTGATTGGAGCGGGCCAAAGCATCAATTTAGCATCCAAACATCACTAAGTTCGCACTGTTCTTCAGAAAATATGCAGCAAATAGATAATGTTAGGGGGGGCAGGGCCCCTGCTGGTCCCCCTGTCTTCGCCACTGCATCAACCTAGAGTAAGTCACTAATGTTAAGAACCAACTGATGGATCGGAGGAATCATGTGGCCGGCCGGCGAGGTCGCGTCAAAGACAAGTTGAGAATCAATGCAAGTAGATCCCTCCAAGGCTAAGATAGATGGGGTACCAGGAATCCCGTTGAGCAAGCCACGTTCAATCAACGTGCTTGTATGTGGTCCATCCATTGGCCAAGTCAAGGCAACTTGGATCGATGGAGTTCCCGACATGGAGATGCTCGCCAGCAACTTCCTGCTAGCTGTTAGCCAGACGATTGATGAGACCATCACGTTAACCCAACGCGGCTCGCAGATTCCTCGGCGGACTAGCTATTTCATTACAACCTCGATCGGTTCAAGTCTATGGCCTGACATTTTCGATCTGAATGCTTGGAGAGTAAATTGATGAAAACCACCACATTTGTGGTTGGGGTACTGCAAATCTACCGCCTTTACCAAAAATTACCAAAGACCACGACCTCCGCGGCAAGTGAATAACAATATGCACTAATTCAAAACTAAGCAGCATTTAATAAAGAAACTGACGGGTATGCATATCTTTCGGTTCACGAATAGAGGTGTCTACAACTACAGGTGACTCCACTGCTTTTTACGCTTAGAAGGACCAGAACAAGTACACCACAGACCGGGACCCGGGGCTGTTTTAGCAAAAAAGAAGACATGAATGGACACAGACAGAAAACATATGGAACAAACAACTGTGTCCGCCGCCATACACATCCCCGCCCTCTCCTCCCCTGCCTCCCCCCCCGTCCCCCTCTCTCTCTGCCGCTACAGTGAAATGAGGTTGTGTAGTTTCCTCCTACTTCCTCTCCCCGTGATAGCGAGATCCACCACCTCCCCACAACCCCACCCCTCCAGCACGGTCTGCCCCGGTGTCCATCCCCATGCATTCCAATCGCCATGTCCATGGGTCCGCTCCATGCCTTTGCCTACCTCCACAGGTCCGATAGCCCTATGAGCCAACATCACCGAGCCATCGCTCTTAAGGGAACTCGGCTACACATTCCATCAAGTACACCTAACTAGTACGGAGCATCATATTTCAGTTATTTTTTGTTTGCCGGAGAATGATTTGTTTTGTCCACATTTGAAATCGCGTCAATTTCATCGACTATGTTTCTTTGCTAAAGAACGAGTGAATTGGAAATTCCGTTGAAGTGTAAGGAGCGGCAAAACACCACCTCAAACTTCTCCCGGACTGAATGAACTCAAGCAAGCAAGGTACTCAGACATTTGTTCGTCATTGACATTGCCTGTTTATTTTGCTTGTTGGTTCTACTCAATTTATTACTCACCCTTATGTAATTATCCACCGACTAGTCTTACTTTTTGAACAGATTGAAACGATTATACTACATATATATGGGGGTAATGCAGGATCAGAGCCATGTGGAATTAGAATTACCCAATGAACCTCAGTATTACCATTGTATATAGGACTAGTGGTTCAGACGCCACCATATTGTGCCGCTTGAGAGAAAGTTGTGCGCATGTTTTCATTTGGAAAAAAACATAGAGTCCTCGTCTCTGTCTAAAAAAACATGTCAGAAAAAAAATCCTCACATTCATCTAAAAAAATAAAAAAGAAAAAGAAAAAAAATACAACCACAGCTTACCGGTGTGCGTCACTTTGCATAATCCTTCATTTAAAAAATACCAGAGGTCCTCACCTCCATCTAAAAAGAAAAAACATACATTTAACAAATTATCCTCACCTTCATCTAAATAAGTGTTAAAAGATTTCTCACCGCGGCCAACCAGCTTGCGCCATGTGGCATAGCTAGTTGGCCGCCCTTCACACAACACTTAATGGGTTTAATACGTACAACCAAGTTTAGTGGACTGGAGTAGGCGTCGGTCATCTCCCCTCATGTGAAAATGTGCTGGCGGTAACCTCCATGTGCGGTCAACGTCAACAAATTAAGGCCTGATCAGTCGATGAGCAAATTTCGTAATGATGACCTTGATCTGTTCCCAAATCCCAAGTCTTCTTACAGCTAGCTAGGTAAGTACAGCCAAGTTGTTGTCACTTAACAATGTGTCGATCTCTGTATCACGTCCGGATTTCTGACCTGCAGGCACCCCTAATTAATTACCAGGACCTCGATCCAACCCCAAGTCGTCTCATAGCTGTACTGATAGCAGCATCTATGGAGGAATGTAATCCACCTCGGTTAACAATTAGTGAATAATCAGCCAGTTGATCTGGAGCCGGTTGATAGCTAAGCAACTCTCAAAGAAGATACTAATATTACATCTAGTGTTAATCTTGGCTATATGATGGAATTATAAAGCGATGGATGGATTGTTTCATTTCTCACTAAATCGATGGATTAGCTTTACTGCTCGTGGGGGTATTCTATGATAAGAGCCGTTGATCTGGAATTAATTACCCACAGTGTGTTGTGATCATGTACCTTGTCAACTATGCTGATAGTAATCAGCTTGAACAACAAGATGACAAGACAAACAGCTAGTGTCGTTGCAGCTAAGATAGTAGTACTCATGGTTATGAATTACTGTAGAACAGGGTAAAAAGCCACAGCCCCATTAAAGGACATGGTTTTTACTTATCTCCATTATTGAGCTTCCTGATGTCTTTCTCATCTTGACCAGCTGCCCGTTGTTTTGCTTGTAACAAAAGATAGTTGTTTTCTACCCCAAGAGACAACTAACCTCTTTCTGCCTACACCAACCGATGGAGTATCACCCTTTGTTTCACCCGATGGGATGCATAAGCGCTGTCACGCACACGGGGCTGGAAGGCCGCGAATCCACCAGCACGAGATCTGAAGCCGAGTACTATTGTTTATACAGAGTACCTCCATTGGATGATCTACTGCCAGTGTAGTTTAGTTTATACAGAGTACACGCCTTTTAAATTGGCAGCCAATGCGGCTTTGTTTCTCCCAACTTGATGTTTGAGTTAGACTTTGACTGACAAGTCGCAAATTGAAAATTCAAAATTTACTAGTGTTATCCATCACTGTGTACTGATCGTTATCATAGAGAAGGGGGTGGAGATTAAAGTCAGAAGCTTATGTCAGCTCGTAGATCAATTGTCTGAACTGAGATGTGCCCCCTCCCATACTGAGATTTTATCTTCCTCCAGTGAACACCCGTCCGACATTAACAGCAACAATTTTGCCCTATTTTTTGTTTCACATGCAACCATTGCGTTAGCAGAAATCGTTAACTATTTCGGATAAATTGTAACATCCTCTGGACTGTTTGTCCTATATATCGCACACAGTTCCCTTATCAAACGTTTCATTTGCTAGCATTTTCTTTCTCACATGTGCGATGCCCGTTTCGCAAACAGTTCGGTCCAAGGGTATATGATAGGCGTGCCTTCGTAGCCCCAGTCTGCCTTCTGGGAGCATACAAATATATATAGGCTCTGTCACGAGCAACTCTTGGAACTCGGTGGACATTTCCTCAGCTCTGGAAGGAAGATGAACATGAAACAACGATGGCTGCAGAAACGGGAAAGAGAAGGTAGCTAAGCAAGTTTTTTTTAGATCAATCAATGAAGGATTGAAATCATCCAGTGTATATAATTTGGCTTGCAATTTCATAAAAACATGAACGGCTGTTAATCTATTAAGAACGATGCTAGATTAGGCTTTCATCGAATTGACTCGCAATTTCATAAATGCATGAACAGTTATTGATTTATTGAGAAGGGCCCTCTATGCAGAATTAGGGTTTCGTCCAGTTGACTTGCAATATCATAAATACATCAACGAATAGTGGACTAATTCAAGGATGCACTATAGCGCCAAGGCTGGCACAACCAATAATGAGGTATACAAGTACACATTATATTTTAACTCAAAAACAACTGTTGCGCTACTTGACAAAGGACCTCAGCTTCACTATATTTGTTACCCTGGACATGGAGAGCTATAAGTATACATGCGGATGCACCTCCAATGCCATCCAAACCAAACACATAAACACATAGAGAACACGACTCAGACAACCGAGATATGGCCCAGCACCAGCAGCATGAAGCCGTCATTAGCCACTTCTCCCATCCAGGGCATGACCTCGTGAAGCGGCACTACACCGGACCGTTCCGCTGCGACATGTGCTGGGAGGACCTCTCCGGCGCCGGCTATGGCTGCCGCGGTAGCTGCGACTTCGCAATCCACAACTCTTGCGCCGGCCACATGCAGACTTTCTCCTCCCCCGAGCACCATGCGCACCCGCTTCTGCTCGTCCAGACCAGCCGCGACGCGACCCTATTGTGTGACGTTTGCTTGGGAAGCTGCGCCCCAGGCTCTTTCCTCTACCGCTGCCCACCATGCGGGTTCGATATGCACCCGACCTGCGCGCAGCTGCCCCAGGTCGTGCGCAGCGCGCGGCATGCGTTCCCGGCGCATGACCTCACACTGGTAGTCGGCGACGGCCGCTGTGCCGCGTGCGACGGCAGCGCGGGGCGCGCGTCATACTACCGTTGCGCGGCATGCAATGTCGACTTACACGTCTCGTGTGCAGCGACCTCGACCGACAACAACAACAACACTCATCAAGCTCAAATAGCCCTTCAGGCTGAGATTGTAAAATCAAGGATCCAAGCGGAGGCTAACCGGGCTGCGTTGGACCTGCTGCGCCCTTCCTGTAAGTTCCTCTTGCATGCATAGACTGGGGTTGCTGCCGCGTCCAAATTTGGACTCAAACTATATTTCTTCATAGTTTTCAGCATATATCTTGCGTTCTGGGAGCATGTTTATAATGTTTCTAACTTTTTCCATTAACTGTACAGATACCGTACAGAGAGAGTACTTCATCTAGATCTGATTCTCTGGACGTATCTGCTCCGCAAGACCAAATGAATAAAGTGCTTCAACATTTCGTCTCAAAATAGCTTGCGCATACCAAATTGAGTGTGTTTATGTTCACAACTTCATATTCGTGTTTGTTTCCAAACTCAATTCATATCGTTTTAATACAGTATAAAGTGTGCATCTTCCTCTTTTTTGAGGAACACAAAATTCTCTCATTTGTGCATGATATGAAATCAAAATGATGGCAAGTATTTATATGAACCGAATTTTTGAGTCTTGGCCGGCGGATTTCGGCCTCCCTTCCCATATCTAGCTCGTGGCCATGGGCGGCCTCGGCGGCCTTCTTTGCTGCGAGGTTGGCATTGGTTGCATTGATTCCGACGGTGCACGTGCCTTCTTCGGTGTCAGGTACCATGCGGCGGCCGTTCCAACTAACATTGCCATGTCTTCAGCTCCAGAGGCAGCAGCTTTTGGGATTGTTCGGTTACAGGCCGGAGCAAAATCCCTGCTCGGCATGATTGTGCTGGTAGTGGCAACACCTACGGGTAACGTCCGCTTCTTGGAGGCACTCTCATGGCCTGTCTTTCGTGCCCTATTTGGCCACATGCCCCTAGGTCTAGTTCACGGGATCGGATAGTTGCAGCATCAAACCGTCATTCCTGTTCATGAAGGCATTGTCTTGGTCGCTCGCGGTCTCCTTGTGTTGGATTTGGAGATGCCGGATGGCGTGCTTGGCTTGTGCTATTTCTCAGGCGTGTGGGCATATGGGCCGTAACATACGACATCACCAATGCTTCCTCCATGGCTTCTTCCTCTGTCATGTTCGAGTCCTTCCTCTGCATCAGTATGATTGCTTTTGAAAACCTGGGCAAGGAGCAGAATATATCAAGGCTCACACCTGCAACTCATGAAGTCCCAGACGGACGAATGTGGGAATGACGGCCCATAGCGGAAAGTCCCAGACGGAGGAAGAAAAGGGCCCATGTGCAAAATAACAAAGGCTTTATCTAAAATACCTGATATCAACTATTAATCATGATCCAATCCAGGGGTTAATGTAAAATAAGGGACCAAGATTTTTAATTGCGACATAAACCAGAATTGTTTATATAAGCTATTACCTATCAGGCTTACCGCAGCGCTACCAGCGGCAAGCCGGGATCGTGGCCAGGCCCCTTGCCATAATTCTGCGGCTTCCTTCCCAGGCACCAACACATTACATTTCTATTCAATTGACCCTCGCTTTAAGGTCACTATTTTGACTGCGTCACTGGCCAGGAACAAGAAGCTAACAACTACAAGATTTCTCTCAGCTTTGTACCAGAGCCGGACTAGGGCGTTGTTCTGGGATGGACCAAGCTAGGGCACCGGACATGTTCATCCAACAGATCTCGCTTGGAATTCATATCTCTGGTGTATCATATGAATTTCATAGATTTGACGATTGTTTCATGTCGCAAAGGAGCAACATGTTGGACAACCATCAAAACTGTCTGTTCACTGCGGTGTTTATTGGCAACGACTTTATTGTATAGTAGACATTCTATTGGTGTATTTATGTGTTAGGACACAACAAAATCAAATATCGAGTGACCAAGCCCACCGGCCAGGGTGGTAAATGAAGTTGTAATCTTGTCCAACAAGAGGACTTGAAAGCAGCTAGTTAAGTCTTTCAGTTCGGAGAACAAGAGATGGTGTTCTGCATGGCCTCCAACATCAGTTTTTTTTAATTGGCTTGGTTGTTTTGCTTATCGCACTTGCCGCGCGATGGCCTCCAACATCAGTTTTGAGAGAAAGACAGAGAAATAGATTACGGAGAGAGATAACCAAGAGAGATTTTCCATGTATGATTACAACTAATTCAGCAAAACCACCGTCATCGTGGCAATACCATTACACCAAAACCATCTTGAAGGGTTACATGCATCGTCTCTAATGGCTCGGAAAGTTTGACTGTTTGGTTTCATAATTAAGGGGTTAAGTGGTGTTTTTCTACGGTAGGAGCTAGTAGTAGGTGGTACCTTGCCCGAGCACCTCCGCATAAATTTGAACCTGATGCAGGAAGGAGTAAATTTGGGGTTGATGCCTGACTCAAATTTGTCTGACAAATGCCCACTATGTCTGGACTTTGGACTGTGTCTTGTTGGCAAAAGGCTAGGACAGTGACATTGAATTGCTTCGCGATATTGCAAGTCTTCCAGCTGCAGAACTCAGTTGATGATTTCCCGTGAATAGCACACTGTGCATATGTATTCGGTCCATAGTTGAATTTCCTGCTATTGACAAGGAAGACAGAACTAATAGCCCTGAAAAGAACTGCTAGGATGAGCTTGTGTGGCGATGGAGGAGAGGGTTAAATCTAACCCTGGTACTGTTTGTGGGTAGACCACAAGGACGGACCAAGCGAGAAGGTATCCATCCGTTGCGGCATTCCATCGAGCAGCTACTGTGTGTGTATACTCCATCGATCAAGCAACATAGCCATTTATTTGTACTCTCAGAACAGGCAGACCATTAATTAACTGTGAAACAAGTCGTACCTAGTCCTAGTTGTGCCAAGACATGGGGATGAATGGAGTCCCGCCCTACTAATTAATTAAGGGAGCCTGCAGGTCTGAACATGATACAGACATTGACACATTGTTAAGAGCAAATACAATAGGATGACGTAGGCGGGCAGTAATCCTTTAAATATTATATTTTAAATGAGTTGAAGGAGAGATAGGAGGAGAGAGAAGGAAAGCGGACTACTGATTAACAGCCGTCTGCAAGACGTGCTTCTAGACATGTTGTGAGAAAGGGAGGTGGGCCATGTATCAAAAAATAATACACATTTACATGCAACTATTGTACTTGCCTGCTATATACTTAGCAATGATGATGTGGCAAGACCATATAGCCAGCAGTTGGCTATAGCCAGCAGTTGGCTATACTATTAACCATACTCTAACTAGCATGGACTTTGGTTGTACTTCCTCCGACCATGTTTATTGCCCCCTTCCTATTTTGGGCCAGACTTTGACCATTTAAATATAAAATCTATGCTATAAGAAAATGTATTGTTGGATTTCTATTTGAAAGAGCTTTTCAACAATATAATTTTTATGACATATAGTTTGCATATTCTTAATTAAATTGTTAGGTCAGATTTTAGCCCAAAATAAGAGGGGCCTAATAAACCCAGATGGAGGGAGTACTTAGCTTGCTATGAGAAGACTTGTAACAGATCGAGGTCATAATTAAGAAGCTCACGGATCGATGTATCCTTAATTCACGTTAACAGAACATGGAGCTCGCCACAAGCACATGGGACAGTTGGATTGCAGCACTGATCGAGATAAGTATACAAATTTTGCAAATGGAGTAGTAAACAATAGATTCGGCTCCCGGGCTGGACCAGCGCGCCTTCTCCTCTCGCGAGCTCCTTCTCCCCTTGCGAGCCGCCGCCACCAAAAGATCACGGCCGCCCCTACCCCACTCCGTCGCCTCCCGCACAGGCGACCGAGGGCCCCTAGCCCTAGGCGTCGGTCTTCCCCGCCTCCCCCCCCTCCCCCCCCCCCCCCTCTCAGCCTCCGCCGGTGGTCAACGCCGGGAAAGCCCGTGCATCCGACCGCGGCGGTGGACGTACTGCATCCGAGCTGGATCGTGGGGCGGCGCCGATCTGGACTATGGCGCCCGGATGGACAAATTCAGCGTGGCGGCCGGCTGCGACGGTGA
The DNA here is from genome assembly GCA_021605205.1 of Aegilops longissima. NCBI lineage: Eukaryota > Viridiplantae > Streptophyta > Magnoliopsida > Poales > Poaceae > Aegilops > Aegilops longissima. The sequence goes on from CM038679.1 coordinate 742,644,744, forward strand.
CGACACTTGGGGGCACCGTTTTTCTTCTTGAAGACGTCGTTCAGATCTGCCCTATTTTTTCCCACCTCACGGTCTCTCGGGTGAAAACCTTAAGGCGGTGACGGCTCTCTTGGCGTCGTGTCCTTCTTGGAGGCATCGTTATGAGAGTTATGTGGCGGTGGGCACCGCTTGGGTGCGTCGGCAGTTGCAGATGGCGTGCCCCTCTTCCTCCGGGTGGTAGCTGTTACGGGGAAACCTTAGGTTTCGGTCTCCCGGATCGGATGATGATGGAGACTTTTGTTTCATTCTCCCTCCTGGGGGCATCGTCTTGGAGCAGTGATTCACTAGAGAGGCCAACAGGTGTAGCGGTGTTGAATTAAACGCATTGAAGACGGTGGGTCTCGGCGGCATGGAGCAGTGGAGTCTCAGAGTTGGACGCGGTTTGATCGACACGCGCAGGCTGGCGGAGTTGTCTGGTGTCATTGTGACGTTGGCGGAAGATGGGACTGCAAGATTTATGCAGTGATTTCTCCTGAAGATGGGATGGCGGAAGATGGCGGTGGCGGATCTTTCAGCGTGCGCAGGCGCTGCATGTTATAGGACGCATAGACCAGATGGTATTAGGACCTCTGGATAGATTGTGTCTATTATGCGGACAAGGCACATATGCATTGGTGTAGGTTTAGCGATTTTGTTCACCAAGAAGGGGGCTTTGGGTTGATCCTTTCATTAATTTCGTCAGACTCCGATGAATAATTAATAAAGATGGCTCTCTGCATCATGGTGATGTAGAGGCCAGGGGTAATCCACCATTTTGAAAAAAAGTAGCAGCTGAAGGATGCCTCACTCCCCATTGTTTGAAAGGAAGCCTGCCCAATCCAGCCTAGACGGTGTATTGATCAACTGGCTGGTAAACAGCACACCGTGGAAGCGACTGGAGTTCCTGCACGGCTCCCCAATGGAAAGGGGCAGAAAAATAAGCCATTGGCCTGGAGAGATGGAGAGATGCATACTGGAGTGAATAGCAGGACAGGAGCGACACAGATATAGGTGGTAAAATCTTAGAAAACAATATAGTTTGGACCTCTACTTAGTTTAATAGTTATCAAATAGCTGCATGTTAACTACGAGTAGGAAAATATTTTTACGAGGGATGTGCTCCTGCGGAAAACCCTCCTGGCGGCGGCGGAGGCTGGGTGTCCCTGCTGCTCAGCCGCGCTTGAGACTGCGAACCACCTCATCTTCGGGTGCCCCTTTGCGGCGCAGTTCTGGCGATGCCTCGGTATCCCAACGGAAGGGAGAACGGTGGAGTCCATCCACCGCCTAGACGTGTCGCCCGCTGCGGGGGAGGCGTCGCCTGCTGCCTTCATCCTCCTCTGTTGCTGGAGGCTTTGGAAATGTCGGAATGCGGTCGTCTTCCGCAATGACCGGCAGTCCCTTCCTGCCAACCTCAAAGCCTGCCGCGACAATGCCGTCCTCTGGCGGGCGAGGCTGCCCCCCGGTGACCACGCTCATATTGATGTATGGATGTCTGTTCTTAGGGGTTGAGTAGTTTCAGCGCACCCCCCTCCCTCTCCCTCTTTCGCTTTGTACATCTTCTTCTCTGTACTCAGGGCCGTGGTCCTTTTTTTTGGGTAATATATTCAGGTGGTAGAGGCCCCCCCCTCCCCCTTGAAAATTAAAAAAATGAAGAGTTGTCTGAATAATTTTGAAGATGCATCTGCTTTGTCTCCACATGAAGAATGGCGAGTAGGGAATTTACATGCAGCAACACCACACCGCTCCTCTCTCTGGAATACATGAACTTAATGGACACATAACTAGGGCATAGCGCGCATGTTAGGAACCAGCAACTGCAACTTCTCCTTGGTGTCGATTACGGCCTCCGGCTCCCAACCACCATCTTTCGGTGAGACTTGTAGCCACATAGATATCTTGAACCTGTCTGCGATGAGCAAGCGGCAAGCGCGACCTCCACCCGGTGACATTCCCAAATCCCAACCATAGGTTGCACCTGTTTGCGTTGTTTCTGGTGATAGGTGGAAGCTTCGGCATACCCGCCTTTGTTGTGGGGACATCATATTGAAGGATTAGCAATACTGAACGAGCCAGTGAATGATTCCACCAGGAAGAACTATTGCATCTTTTTGCTCCAGGACCGGACTCAATGTGAGGCCTACACTCTAGGATCAGCGGCAGCAGGTCCCCAGCCGGCGTTGCCCGATGTGGCGGTTCTGATTTTCATAGTGTGTCCATTCTCCATTGTAGCTTCTCAGATCGGCAACCAATAGCAAGGAGGAGGAGCAACTGATGCCGTCTGCCGTGCTAAGCATGACAAACGAGTTTTGCCAAGGACGACCGTAATCTGTGCAGATGTCCGGAGGATCAGCGAGGAAGGTGCGTTCACCTGTCATATGGCTGTACACACAGAGGTTGTAGGCTTGTAGCGGGGATCCGTCCTGAACTCCTAAGAGCGGGGGAGGAGGACGACGAGGCCACCGCATCTCCATGTTCGGTGATGCTGCGGATGAGAAAGGATCGAGGACGTGGCGGCGAAGGAGCTTGCAGGTGGCTGCGTAACGGAAGAGGGTGGCGGTGTCGATGCGGTCGACGATCTCTAGCAGGAGATCCGCCGGAGCGTTGTTGGTGAGGCCATGTGCCACAGTTGTACCAGGCTTGATCGCTCGCAACTGCTAACACAAGGGTCCCTCCGGCTCTAATATAGTATTCCCTCCGTTCCAAAATAGATGACTTAACTTTATACTAACTTTAGTAAAAAAACAATACAAAGTTGGGTCATCTATTTTGGAACGGAGGGAGTAGAAGTACAAATACTACATGCATACGCCAGGCAGCAGCTTTATTTTTCCTGTTTTTTTATTTTTGCAGTGGAGTGGCGGTAATTGGATGTTGGGTAGGTACCCCTCCTATGACCAGCACGTGCATGTGTGATACAGTACGACCAACATCAAAACGTTCCATCGGAACGGAAAAGATAAAGAGCCACAATTCTTTCGTCTCTCCTACAACAGAAAGCAAAGGAAAGCACGAGCGTGCATGCATATCGATCCAATCGTACGAGGTCACATACATACAAACGAATTAGCTCATTCATTCATTAATCTCGGTGATATCCACCATTTTCTCCGGATCAACGTTCACCGATCAACTTCTAGATCATCCTAGTAATCAGTTTGTACTCGTTTCTTGTTTCCATATTCCAATATCCCTGTGACTCCTTAATTAGAATACCTGGCCTGGCAATGCTGAACACAGTAATATCCTTCGAGGGGCAAATCCCAGTCTTACATAACTAGCACCACGATATACTTTTAGGTGTACCCAAAAGTCACCTTTATATTTGCCTAATTATGGGGCAACATTTGGGGATCTCAAATCAACCATACGTTATTCAGGTCTATGATATTCCCATGATCTAAGGACACAAGTAAATGTTAACATACTATGAGAAGATACCAACAACATATAAAGACATGATCTCGTAGTTTCTAATAAGTGGGTCTATTCAACATCATTGTTACCATTATAATTTGCAGTCATTATTGTCGGCATCCTTGTTACATCAAACATTTGTTACCCTAACGATTGTTACAGTAAGGTGATCACAATTATTACAATAACAGTAAGTTGATCACAATTACTACAGTAACAGTAAGTTGATGTGCATTGATAAACTGGACAATCATTGTTCTCAGGGTTAAACGATTAACCACCTTGCAACAAATATGATTCAAAAATAATGCTTTTGCTTGAGGCTGGAACATAGTAATAGGTATTAATCTCTAAAATAAATCCTAAATAAAAATATAGAGGTCGGACGTTGACGACAAGCACGTCAACTGTTACTCCATTTTTTACGCGCATCATCACCGCATCCTTTGCCAATCGCTTAGGCCTCTATATTCCGTGTATCGAGTTGCAAATATGAGCACCTGATATTCAGTTCCCAAGAATTACACTATGAATTAGCAAGGAATACATCAAGCCCATGTATGACACTCATACTGGGGCTGGAATTTGCAGACTTCTTCTTTTCTGCCAAATACTTCTTGCAGTTCCTCTTCTAGTGACCTTTCTCCTTACAAAAGAAGCACTCGGCATCAGCAGTGTCGTCAATTTTCTTAGACTTTCCAAGTGTACCAGCCTTATTGGGCCCCTTGGACTTGCCATTTTTCTTTGACTTGTCCTTCTTCTTAAAATTGGGTGTTTTGTTCAGCATCGTTGCTTGATTGACGTCCTTCTGGATTCCATTTTCAAGGGTCTTAAGCGTAGTAAAAAATTCACCCAGTGTATTTTTTCTTAAAGAAGATGAATCGGGAACAACATCACTGTCCAACTCATGGGGGATTGGAAAACCTAGTGCATGCATTCTTTGTGTGTACCCATGGTGCGACATTGAGTGTTGTGGGAAGTAGGGTTGATGGTGCGACATGTAATGCTGGTTCTGAAGTACATGGTCGATGCCCATCGTGTGTTGCCTCAAAACACCAGGATAGAACTCTTGCCCGAAGTACGGCGTGTATGGCTGCTGGACCATCATATATAGGAACATTGTTGCTCATCGGCATGGCAGGAAACTCGTGTTGGTACGCCATGTATGGTTGTTGTCGCCCGAGCGGAGGAATGATCACATCAGGCGGGAGTGCCCCCATGTACGGCTGCTGAAGCATAGCTAGGGTTGCCGGCGCATGGGGCGTGAACCCACGTCGGAATCCGAAACTCTTGATCAAGAGTTCCTCCCGCCCTGTGGCATAGCGCTGCCACAAAGCCAATGCCTGTGTCTAGACGTGGGAGGCTCACCTTCTTCTTCTTTCTTGTCCTCCCTATCTTTCTGCATGTTATCTTCCTTCATTTCTTCAACTGAGGACTCGTCTTCATCATCCCTAACCATCTCCTGGTCCTCCGGGATGAACTCGTCGTGGGGGCTGAGAGAGGGGCGACGGGGTGGGGCCGCTGCTGCATCTGGCGGAACCGGAGGCTGGACAATGTCGTGCCAGGTGAACGGAAGCTGGACATGGGGCGGCGCGCATGCGACGAGGCGGTGGAAGGACTCCCACATGCGCTGCTTCTTGCCCGGGAGCACCGCAATGGCGGCCTCCAGATCAGCAGTCGCCATCGGCCTGGCCTGGTCGGTCTGTGACATGGCCGCCGTGGGAGGTGGTAGAGATTGCCGTTCCCGAGCGGCGGCTCTGGCAGGAAAAAACAGCAGATCCGAACGAACGGCTTCGTTGTGGACTGAGTTCGACTAAGGGGACACGGTTGTATATAAAGACAATAGGATAATACAGCAATACGAACTGGTGACGTATCTGAGTCTGTATCGGACTCCCAGGATATATTAGGATTCCGTACTGTTTCCAAATCTCAATAGATCACGTTCCTACGAGATTGCCTCAAGATATACTGGCCTAATCCAAGTGGCCTACATTCCTTGAACGACTACCACCACACCATGGACATGGAGCATCATGAGCTACTACCACCTTGGATGGCCTACTCTCTCCTTGGACGACAACTTAAGTAGCCTATTGCCCTATTCTCCTTGGACGACTACTACCGCCACATGAGCTGCTCCAGGGAAGACAACGAGTCGTCAGTCGGCTTCAGCATATTCTAGGGATGAAAACGAAGCGGAAACGGACGGAACTGAGTGCTACCATATTTGTTTTAATATTTTTTTTTGCGGAAGCATAAATGGATACAGAAACCCCGGAAATGAATACGGAAACAGATACTACCGGAAACGACACGGAGCGAATACAAAGCGGATATGGAAACGGAAGTGGGGTTGAGCGGAACATAAAAACCCCTTGAATCATAGAGAAATACACACAAAAATAAACAATTTAATGAGTTGTTAACATGACTATAAAATAATATCATTATGTTACCTAAGTATTGTAATAGTACTGGACAATTGTGTATAGGGTCAAGCTGAGTACATGTAGTAGAAGTTGGGCCTTAAATCCATTCTACTAATTGTGTCATTGTGTTCTCTTTGTTGGTTGTGCTACAAAGTAGCCATAGATCTATAGTAAAAACAGAAATTCCATATTCACGGAAGTGGAATGTTCCGTTTCCATGCATGTTCCACTGGAAAACACCATTCCGTTTTTGTTTCCGTTTCCGCATAAAAAGTTCCATTTCCGCTTCCATTTTGCAAATTTTCATTTCCGTTTTTATATTTCCTCTCCGTTTCCAATTTTCCTCCGGAAAAACGGAAAGTTTCCACTTCATTTTCATCCCTAGCATATGTGTCCGACAACCGACAGCCTGCCCAACACCACCAACGACGACCAAGATCGCAAGAAGCTTGACAGGGTAGATGAAGAGTTACTGGCCATCCTCGACCTGGCCAAGACCACCACCAGCCTCGACCTGCACATGCACCTGGACCTGCTCATCACGGATGCCGAGTGATTGTGTCCTGAACTAGGGGTACTCACCACGTCGTCTCCCGAACTGGTGGGTCGGACTAAGGATCCCCATGGCGGTTCACTAAAGGGCTTCTTTCAGCCAGCCCATAACATATACAAGGGAGATTTCACAAGACTTGACACACAAACCGAAGACTCCTCTCCACCGACATATCCGACTAAGACTCTAGTTATCCTATGTCTCCGGTATATTATATAAGCTGAGAATAGGTTAGTCAATAGATGACATTCCAGATAATTAGAATCATATACAACAATCTCGTCGTAGATACCTATACTCTGTACTATCCCTATATCAATACGAACAAAAGCAGGACGTAGAATATCAGAGCCGGAACATGGGTAAGATCGAGTGTCCATGTTACCATTGTTCCAAGACGCCTAGATTAGGACCCCCACCCCAAGATATGCGGATTTAGCACCGACATTGGTGGACCATGCAGGTCCCCACTGATGGTCGCCGAGATGCGATGGGAATTCAGATCGGCTCCGATCCGATCTACACGTCGGAACGAAACTTCACCGTCAATGTCGACATCTTTGTTGCCGGCTCGACTAGTCGTCTCAGCTAGGCCGAGGACTATGCTCCATGTAGGATCGTCAAGATTGGACGGTGTCTTCATCACCATCAACTTTGATCTCAGCGAAGAACATGGAGGAGTAGTCCATGGAGCTCAAGATCTCAACGTCAACATTGCCCTCGGGCAACCATGCAGATTTTTTAGGACAACGGTTTCGTTTTCAGCATCCCCGTTTCTCGAGCGTCGCTTTGATGATTGCTTCTGCGGAATTGTGCGGAATTGAGTACAGAACTACCCTACAAAATTTCATCGTGTCCCGATGAATAAATCTCCGGCAATCTATGATATACCAGAGCCCTGTCGAATCTAGACGGGAATCTAGAAGAGTTTGAGGCGAGCAGTCCTGCGTCCAGCTCGGATATACTTTGGAAAATCCAACTGTTCATCGGCTATGGAATTCCTGTGTCGATAACCCCTCAAAATTTCAGAATGATTCGACTGTTCAAACTCTAGGTAATGTCTGATCATGTGATGTTCCCTTTCCTTCGCAATACTTTACAACACCCGGGATGCATCGGTATCCTCATGACGCATGCACATGCTCACTTTACTATTGATCTTGTTGCCGGTATTGTTCTTTTTCTTGTTTAAGTGTTCCGGCATTCCTATGACGTAGTCACCTGTGTCTGGCCAGACAATGATGGATGTTGTCGCATGGAGAGGGCCCTAAATAATATCTCTCTGTCGTCGGGGGAGCAAATCTCACTTTCGATCTATCTAGTCCCTTGTCTAACTTTTCTATTAACCAGTAATTTTTCGTTATCATCATCTTGTTATGGATGATGTTTAAGCAATCGCAAAGTCCACCATACTGTAGGAAGTGACTATGCTACTCTCATTGTTTAAGAAACTAAAACACACCATAACACTCCTTTTCACAACAATTGTTTACAAACGATATTATCTCAAAGTATAAGAAACAAGATTGGATCGATTCAGTATGATCCTTCTTCTAACGTCATAATCTTAATGTTGTTTTAGAAGTATCGTTACAGTTAACGATATCCTGAGATCCGGAAACATGATCACCAACAACACTTGAGACAGTCTCAACAAAAACGTATCAAGTTGCTAGTCGCATAATGAGCAAGCACACATCAAAAATTTGTTGCGTGTTTTAGGGCAGTAAGCGACCAGATTCATTGCACTATTGTATAATATAAAATCAAAATATTATATCTTTTAACTGAATTTCCAAAATATACCATTTGTCAACCATAATGTTTAGAAAAACATTCATCTTTAAAAAAATTAGGAGTTCTAAAAAATGTGCAAATTTTTAAAAATGTTTGTGAATTTGATGTTGAAGAATTTGAAAAAAATGTTCACTAACTAGAAAAATGTTCATTAATTTGACAATTTATTAGTAAGTTTACGAAATATCCGTGAGTTTGGATTCTTTTTTTTCACAAATTTTTCACAATATTGATCGCAATCGGCAAAAAAATAGCTTGAACATGAAGTTGTGACCCCGCTTCGTTGCGACTCTATTTGAAAACATGTAGTTGCAACTCCATTTGAAAATATGGAATTGTGACCCCCGCAAAACACATGCAGTTGTGACCTCCTTAAAAACATGCAGTTGGGACTCAATTTGAAAACCTGTAGTTGCGACCCGCCCTTGAACACATGCAATTGCGGACCCCCATGGAAACATGTAGTTGAGACTCCATTTGAAAACATGCAGTTGTGGCCCCCCTCTAAACCAAGGTTGGGAAAAGCGGTAGGCGTAAGCGAGGCGGTTGGCCTTCGCCTAGTGCCTAGGCGGTGGCTAAGCGTCCTAGGCCTAGGCGGTAATATAGTTTTTACTCATAGTGTATTTGTGATTACTATATGGGTGTTGATATTAGTTTAGGGCATATAAATAAGTTAATTACCATCTACTGCCATTAGAATATAACCCGTTTTGCATATCAGTGCAGTATGTGGCATGATTTCATGCTTGGGTAGGCAATTCCTTGATTGCCTTGGCTAGACCTCCATTTATGCCCTAGGCGAGGCGTTTGACCATTGCCTAACGCCTAGGCGTGCCTAAGCACTTCCTAGGCACCGCCTTTTCCAACAGAGCTCTAAACACATGAAGTTGGGGCCCCTCTTGGGAACATGTAGTTGCGACTCCATTTGAAAACATGCAGTTGCAACCCATATCTAAACACATGCAGTTGCGGCCCTTCTTGAAAACATGTAGTTGCGACTCCATATGAAAACATGAAGTTGTGACCATCTCAAAACACATGTAGTTGCGACCCCCTTGAACACATGCAGTTGCGACTCTCTCTCAACACATGCAGTTTCGACTATCTCTCAACACATGCAGTTGCGACTCCCCTTAAACACATGCAGTTGTGACCACATTTTAAAACTTGCAGTTGTGACCCTATTAAAAACTAGGAGTTGCCACCCCCTTGAAAATATGCAGTTCCGACCACATTAAGAACTTTTTTTCCCAGATTAAGAACTTGCCGTTGCGAACCCCCTTTGTAAACTTGCATTCGGAACCCATAAAAACTTGTAGTTGCGTCCTCATTTAAGAACTTGCAGTTGCACAACTCTTGAAAATTTGCAGCCACGACTCATTTGAATATTTGACAGCAAAAAAATTAAAAAAAAATAAGAAAAATAAAAAAGAAACCAAATGATAACAAGCATAAGAAAATGAAATGCAAAAAAAAAAAAACCTCACCTCGTTTCAGCTTCTCTCCCACTTGTACTGGAAGCACAAGACAAAAATGTGAAAAAGACTACCATTGAAAAGCCCATACTGGTCCTAACCACAGAAAGGCCCAGTCTTGCCTCACCCACACACAAAAAAATATAAAAAATCCAACGACAGGAGTGGAAGACAACTGTACATGTACACATCTGAGAGTATTAATCTGAGGAGTATACAGGTGATTAGACCTAACTATTTCTGGCTAGCTGCGAACTAGCAAAACCGAATAATATATGAGGCAAATATTTTGCCTCCGTATCATAAATTAGTCACTGACTATTATGAAGATTATATCAACTTTTGTAGGTAGAATCAAACTGCAACAAACTTAATTACAAAGTAAATTTCCTCATAACAAAGTGTCAAAATTAGAAAATGCACCAAAGGTTGAATAGTGAAAGCTAAGCATCATATGAGAAACTAAATGGGAAAGCAGTGGCTGCACCCCACCACACTCCACCCCCGGTACACCCCCTCAAGAAACCACAGCAAAACATTTCAAAACTTTGTGAGAATGATTATCAACAAATATTATGGGTGCTTGCAAAGTTTGGTGGTCAAACAACATTCGAGGAGCTCTGGACAAAAAAGACAAAATTACCAAATCTGCTCAAACAGTGCGCTTACAATTTGAGTAATTCTCAGAGATATTTTCATTTTTGCATGGAGCTCCTTGAATGTTATTTGACCACAAACTTTGTAACCGCCTATTAGATTTGTTGATGATCATTTTCATAAAGTATCCGAATTTTTTGAAATGTTCTACTATGTTTTCTTGAGTGGTGTAGTGTGGTGGGGTGTAGAAAAACCACTCTCAAACTAAATTAGTTGATCAGTAAGGAGGACAGAAGCTGAGCTACAGGCTACAGCCACAAAGTTGGTTCAGACTTTCAGACTAGTCAGTGGTCCTACACCAGAACAGAAACCAAGGGCATTATTTTTTCTAGAAAATAATTGGCAAACCACATCGTACATCAACAAAATTAATTGGCTTAATTATTTTTCTAGAAAAATAATTGGCAAGCCACATCCTACATCAACAACATGAAGTGGCATTATTTGTTTTCTAGAAAAAATAAGCTTTTAGGGAAGAACAGAGATGCATGAATACCATAGTGATTGATTAGTGTCCCCAAAGTAATTGCCTTGAGCTGAAGGTCAATATACAGGGGCAGCTGCGCCATCTTAATTTGTTCGGGCGATCAGGTTCTCCGTTCAAGTAGTAGTAGTATACCTTCATGAACTTCCTCGTGTCAATCGATTTCTTTCATAGTACTAGCACAAATGCCCGTGCGTTGCAACGGGATTTTATTTTGCATATCTACAAATTAAGTTAGATCTGTCAGATGAGAAAGCGCGGCACAAAGATTCAAAGCATTATAAATCATGTGCAACATATTTTTAGGGAAGGCCATGGATTACTCTATTGAAATCAAGATAAGTATTACATCCCGAGTATACTAACAACAAAGTGAGAAGTCACCTCCAACCAACTAAAAAAAGACTTATTACAATAACTATAATTTGCATTGCGAGTCATGTTGAACATCTTCAAATGCTTGCATCAAAACAATAAATTTCGAAACGAACAAATATCTAGGCCTTGATTTAACCATATACATGCATAAAATATGGAAATTTCTTACACCAATACACAATAATCACACACAAAAAAACATTTATAATTAGCAAAGCATAATGAAAATGTTTCATTGGTACCCCTGGGTGTGTCGAGCCCCGACGTTGGCCGATGTGCATCGTCCACTATGGCTTGCTTGCATTTGCAGAGTCTGTCGTGAGACTCATGTCCGTGCACAAGTCATGCCCCAAATGAAGTACAATGTCAATGCAAACTGTAGATAGTACTCCCTCCGTCTTATATTATGGGACCGAGGGAGTACTTGCGTATAGAATGTACTCCCTCCGTCCCATAATGTAAGACGTTTATTGACACTACACTAATGTCAAAAACCGTCTTACATTATGGGACGCAGGGAGTACAAAATATATGCATGTTATTTGGTTCACGCTTCACACAGCTGATATGTATCTGAATGTACAAAATCCCTGTGATGCCATGACTGGAATAATCTCTGATTTTAACCACATGCTGTCTGAATTCAGAAAGACACGTCGAGAAAACTAATTACCTATTTTTAACCACATGCGTTTGGTTCGGGGGAATTCCAGATGGGGAATGGGAGTTGATGGGTGAGTTGATTAAAAGTCCACTGTTTGATTAGAGGGAATGGTAGTTTAAGTGGGAAGGGGAATGGGAGTTGAGGAAGCCAATTCCCACCTATTTCTTCCCATGGGGTACCATGTTAATTCGTGAGCAGAGTTTTATCCCACGCTATTTCCCACCTTATACCAAACAAGGGAATGGGAGTAAAAATCTACTTCCCATGACTAATCCCTTCATAAATACCCTTATGCAAACTCCCATTCCCCTTCCCAAGTGTTTACCAGCGAGACTGTTGGTTTAGTAACAAAACTATCATCACCTATTCACCTACTCCCTGAGGGTCTAGACTGTTCTTTTCTTCAGGCAATACTATTTCGACTAAAGAAACTATAAATGATGGGTCAGAGACAACAAACAAGCTTGTCCGACAGCAGCAAACAAAAATAACAAGCAACTGAACAACCAAGTGGCAACAAATATAGCTTCAACAACCCATACAATGAACACCGACACCGCACCATGACTGTCATCATCTCGGCCTGCTTACATGCAATCTTCAGAGATTCCGCTGCTTGAAGTAATCCCCGGTTTATTACACACCAAAATGTCATACATGAAGAAACAAAACATAGCATCTAAAATGGCTCAGATATCCATGCTTTGGCACCATGTATCGCTCGCAGCTCAAGACATGAAAGCCAACCAAAGTAACAGCAAACAAAACAAGGAAATACATAGCCTGAAGCCTGGGTATGGCGAAAGCCAATCTTCCAAACAATCATGAAAACTAAATTCATAATAAAGAACTCCCCCCTTGAACAATTACAAAGCGCCACCTATCGTCGATCAACCCAAATTGCAAAATTGGATTTTCGCTGATGACACGCAACATTCATTATTCGTCCAGATTGCAGAGATTCCTTTTCCAAGGTTGAATATTACTTGCAACCGTTGAACTCTGTTCTCCTGCAGCCCTTGAGATGATGTTGGCATTCTGCAAGTGGAACCAATCCAGCTTCTGACAATCACAAGGCCCGGCAATCGAATTAGGAAGTCAAAAATAAGCATGATATTGCTATGTGTGCGTTTCTAGGGGAACAAATCAAAGTTTTAAATAGCGCGCTAAGCCTCTTAGCGACGGTCCTCTTCTAAATGCTATAGCGTGCTATAGCGGTGCTATAGCGAGCTATTTAAAATGTTTGCTCATGTGTTCGGACAAAAGACCCTTAGCGCAGGACCTCTTCTAAATGCTATAGCGTGCTATAGCGGGCTATTTAAAACCATGGAACAAATATATTTTCTTTAGATATAAAGAGTGAACAAATATATGAACAATGTAAAAGGAAATGAATCTAATCCATCACTTAGAGCCTATTGCCTTACTTGTACACAACAGTCAACCCTTACCTGTAACTATTGCTGGGGCAGTAGAAAGGCTTCTAGTCACCGTATCCTTTCCCATAAGCCTTTCTTGGTTAGTTTGACAGTAACTCTTTTGATGTGTATAATCTTCGTAAGATCATCATTGCATTCACGTGGTTCTGTCTTTTGCCGAAGCATCTCTATGAGCTCTTCTGATGTGTCATACAGATATAATTCTTCAAGGGCTGTGAAATGCTCAACACCATGAGGAAGAAGCTTCAGTTCAGGACAGTCTTGCAAACAGAATTTAGCAAGGCTTGCCATTGCACCCTCTTCTATTTCAACTTGGATGAGCTGCGGCGCATCCCATATAGATGGAAACCGAAGGATTGCAAAAGACCCTGCAGTGAAGTGTAGCTTCTTTTCTTCAAAAGCCTTGAGAAGCTCAAGGTTACATAAACCATGTAGCATCAATAGACTGGAACACGATCCCTCATCAATTTTGGAGAATGCCAGCCGCAGCCGAGTGAGGCTACTAAGGCAGGACCAATATGAGAGAGATAACTTGGGGTATCGATGTCTTCTCGAGCTGCCCTTCTAAAATAACTTTGTAAACCGTTACAGGTAAACAAAGTCCCTTCAGATGCAGCACCTCCTCCTCACTGATAGCTGTTATTCAGGGTGGACACGGTCCGGGCCGGTCCGGTCCCTGACCGAGCCGCGCTTTGGACCGGCCGCGACTGGTCCGGACCGGACCGGACCGAAGTGCCCAGCGGGCCTGTTTTCCTGAACCGGACCGACGAGGAGAAAGCTCGGTCAGGACCGAGGACCGATCGATGGTGGGGCGGGGCGTGAGCTGTGCGTGTGCCCCGCGCCTGCATGCGTGCCCCGCGCGTGTGCCCAGCGTGCCCATCGTGCGTGTGTCCATGTCGTGCCCTGTCTCTGAAGAGCAACTCTCCGGCTGCTTGCTGTAGACGAAGATGCAGTTCATCTATATGGTAGCGTCTCTACCTACATCAAGCTCGTCCCGGAGAAGTCCGCCGCCGGCTGGCACCATCACCATTAGCTAACATTCAGCATGTTGAGATGTATATTGCATGTGTGTTTCTTGTACAACAAGTCTACCTCCTTCCTTGTATAGTTGAGGTCTAGACTTCCTTTGTACCTATATATATACGTGCATACGCATCCGATGAATATATCATGAGTTGCATCAATCCTCTACATGGTATCAGCCTAACTCGGTCTTCCCTCGCGCAGCGCAACCCTAGCTGTCACTGCGCCCTAACCCCGCGCCGTAGCTGCCGCCGCGCATCTCCCAACCGCGCCGCCGCCCTAGTCGTCGCCGCATCTCACGCTCCACCTGCGCCGCTTCCTCCTCAGCCGCGCCTAGCGCCCCAGCCCAGCCGCACGTAGCGCCTCGCCACAGCCGCCCGTCGCCTCGCTAAGCAACAGCCTCCTCCCGAGCCTCTCCTCCACCGCTGCCATGTCTCACTCCAGCCTCTCCCATCGCAGCAATCCGTTTGCCTTTTCCTCTGAGGCCGGTTCCCTCCCCAACCCGGCGTACATCCGCGACGTCCCGATCTTCGATCGCGTCCCGATTAAGCTTTCTCACACGGAGGCCAACTTCTACGCCTAGAAAACCTACTTTAACCTCCTCTTCCGTGAGTACAATCTCCGCGATCACGTCGACGGCACCACCGACTTCCTCGCCATGCGTCGCGATGAGGATTGGACGGTGGTTGACGCCACCATCATCCGGTGGCTTTTCCTCACCGTGTCCAAGGACATCTTCCACACCGTTGTTCGCGACGGTGACGATGCCTATACGGTGTGGACGAAGATCATTGGCCTCTTCACCGACAATAAGCTCCAACGGATCGTCTTCTTGCAGCAGGAGTTTTTTGGTTGTTACCAAAACGACTCCTCCATCGACGCCTATTGCATGCGCCTCAAGACCCTCTCCGACGAACTCAATGACGTCGGCTTCAAGGTTGGGGACGAGCTCCTCCTCTCCACCCTCACCGCCGGCCTCAACGAAGATCTCGGTAATGCCGCGTCCAATCTTACTCTTATGGCTAACCCTACTTATGAACGGGCGGTGGCCTATCTACGTCTTGAGGAGCGTCGCCTGAAGAACCTGCGGGCTCGTGGCGGTCCATACCGCCTTCGCCGCCGGCTACTCCCACGGCGGGTCCACATCAGCATCTCCCGCCGGGGGCCACGGCGCCTCGCTGCCTCCGCCGCCCCGCCCGCCGGTGCCTTCAGCAGCCGCTGGTGCGGGTAGCTACGGCACACCCTACGGCGCCACCTACGGCGCCCTCCCGCCCCGGCCTCCGGCGCCGGTGCCTCCGCCCCAGCAACAGCAGCAGAACCAAGGCGACCGGCGCGGCCGTGGTGGTCGCCGTGGCCGCGGCAACCGCTCCAACAACGGTGGTGGACAGCAGCATGGTGGTGGCTAGCAACAGCAACTTCCTTCGCCACCATGGGGCACCGGCCACAATCCCTGGACCAGGGTTGTACACGCCTATACAATGCCGGTTCCCCGCGCTCCACTTCCAGGACTTCTCGGGCCTCGACCAGCAGCCCACCAGGCCTTCTACGCGGCGCCTCAGCTCGGCGCTCCGACACCACCGCCGCCCCCCTACCCTGCCCAGTTTGGCTATGGCGCGCCAAACCCTAGTGGGGGTGACGGGATTTGCTGGCTACCCCCCGCCGCCGGTCTCCTATGACCCGGCTCTGCTCTCGGCGCTGCAATACACGCCTCAGCCCGGTTCTTACACCGGCGGTGGCAACTGGTTCATGGACACCGGTGCATCATCTCATATGGCAGCCTACCCGGGTAACCTCTCCTCCGCGTCTCCCGTTCATACTTCTTCTCGTATAATCGTCGGTAACGGCGCTGGTCTTCCCATTACTCATGTCGGTTCTACTCCTTTTCCTTCTACGTCTAGGCCTTTGTCTCTTACTAATGTGCTCGTGTCTCCTCAACTTATTCAAAACTTAGTCTCTGTTCGTGATCTTTCCCGTGATAATTTTGTAACTGTCGAATTTGACGAAGTTGGTTTCTCTATTAAGGACGCCCGCACCCGGATGGTTCTTCACCGCTGTGACAGTCCTGGCGACATGTACCCCGTCCAGCCTTCATCATCATCACGCACTGGACCTCTCGCTCTTTCTGCCGGCATCGATCATTGGCACGCCCGTCTCGGTCATCCTAGCACCACCGCTCTTCGTCAAATAGTCAAGGATTTCTCTTTTTCATGTAATAAAGCGGATGCTCATTCTTGTCAAGCATGCCGCATGGGCAAACATGTTAGACTCCCATTTAGTTCTTCTTCGACAGTTGCTTCTTATCCTTTTGAATTAATTCATAGCGATGTGTGGACGTCACCTATCACAAGTAATTCTGGTTTTATATACTATCTTGTTATTCTCGATGACTACTCTCACTTTGTGTGGACCTTTCCGCTTCGTCGGAAATCTGACGTTCCCGCCACTCTCCTCGCCTTTTACTCTTATGTGTCTACACAGTTCGGTCGTCCCATCCATGCTCTCCAAACTGACAACGGGAAGGAATTCGATAACCTCACCATCCGTACACTTCTCTCTAACCACGGCACCATCTTTCGGTTAACATGTCCTTACACCTCCCAGCAAAACGGTCGGGCCGAACGCGTTCTTCGCACTCTCAATGATTGTGTCCGCACACTTCTGTTTCACGCCTACATGCCACCCCGGTTTTGGCCGGATGCCCTTGCCACCGCCACCCTTCTAGTTAACCTTCGTCTGTGTCGTGTTCGTTGGAACTACACCCCGCATCATCTTCTCTTCGGGTCTCCTCCATCCTACGACGGTCTTCGCATTTTCGGATGCCTCTGTTATCCTAGTGTCGCAGCCACCGCCCCTCATAAACTTGCCCCTCGCTCTTTGCCTTGTGTCTTTCTCGGTTACCCGGCTAACACTAAAGGCTACCGATGTTATGATCCGGTGTCTCACCGTGTCATCACCTCTAGGCATGTTTATTTCGATGAGTGCTCTTTTCCTTTTGCACAGGAACACATGGAGGTGCCATCCGCTGGAGAGGATCATGCCTCGTCTGGCTCTCTTCGTCGACGTGTTGAACTGGGACCCTTTCCTTTGGGTCGTGCACCGTTGGCCTCGCCAGCTCCTCTACTGGCTTAGTCAGAGGCTTTGCCGGCCACGCCGGGCTCTTTGCTGGCCACCTAGCCTGGCTCGCCGGCCATGCCGGGCTCTTCGCTGGCCACCCAGTCTGGCTCGCCAGCCTGCCGGCCACGCCCGGCTCTTCGCTGGCCACCCCGGCGTCTTCACCAGCCTCGTCGGGGCAGTCGCCCAGCCCGGCCGTGCCTGGGCTGCCCCCGGCACCTGCTGTTTCTCCGGCTACTGCACCACCACCCGCCGGTCCTATCACTCGTGCACGCATGGGCGTTCATCGGCCGAGTCTCCGTTACTCCGCTGATGAGTATGCTTGCCTGGCATCTACGGCGCCCCTGTCGCCTCTTCCTACCTCCGCTCGTATGGCTCTTCGTGACCCGCTTTGGTATGCAGCGATGAAGGAGGAATTTGAGGCTCTACAGCGCAATGCGACTTGGCAGCTTGTACCCCGCCCCCGGCACGCCAACATCATTACCGAGAAGTGGGTGTTCAAGCACAAGTTTCATCCCGACGGCACCCTCGATCGCTATAAAGCTCATTGGGTGGTCCGAGGCTTTCGACAGCGCGCTGGCGTTGACTTCACGGATACATTCGCACCGGTTGTCAAGCCCGGGACGATTCGCACTGTTCTTCAGCTCGCGGTATCTTGTGCCTGGCCGGTGCACCAGATGGACGTCTCCAACGCTTTCCTCCATGGCCATCTTGAGGAGCAGGTCTATTGCCAGCAGCCTACGGGGTTCGTCGACGACACTTGTCCGGAGCATGTTTGCCTGCTTTCTCGCTCCTTGTACGGGCTCAAGCAGGCTCCCCGTGCTAGGTACCAGCGCATTGCAGCATTTCTTCATCAGCTTGGCTTCCGCTCCGCTCACTCCCATGCTTCGCTATTCATTTACCAACACGGGGATGCTACCGCCTACTTACTACTTTATGTCGACGACATCATCATGACAGCTTGCTCTAGTGCTCTTCTTCGACAGCTTACCGATCGTCTTCGCGCTGAGTTTGCCATTAAGGACCTTGGTCCTCTGCACTATTTCCTCGGCATCGAGGTTGTTCGACGTGCGGATGGTTTCTTTCTTCATCAGCGGAAGTATGCTCATGAACTTCTTGATCGCGCTGGGATGCTTAATTGCAAACCCGCGTCTACTCCTGTCGACACGAAGGCCAAGCTCTCTGCCACCGACGGCTCACCTGCTACGGATGCTTCGCTTTATCGGTCTATTGTGGGCGCCCTTCAGTATCTCACCCTGACACGACCGAAGCTTCAGTATGCTATCCAGCAGGTCTGCTTACACATGCATGCCCCTCGTGATGCTCACTGGACCTCGGTCAAACGTGTTCTCCGTTACATCCGCGGCACCATAGATCTCGGATTGACTCTTCATGCCTCCACTGCTATGGACATCACCGCCTATTCTGATGCTGACTGGGCCGGCTGCCCCGACACGCGACGTTCCACCTCGGGGTATTGTGTTTATCTTGGACCGTCCTTGATCTCTAGGTCGTCTAAATGGCAGCCCACTGTTTCTCGGTCCAGCGGTGAGGCAGAATATCGAGCGGTGGCTAATGTTGTTGCAGAGTGCTCCTGGCTTCGTCAACGTCTTCATGAGCTCTCTTGTCCTGTTGACAAGGCCACGATTGTCTACTGCGACAATGTCTCCGCGGTTTACCTCTCCGCCAACCCGGTTCATCATCGTCGCACCAAGCACATTGAGCTGGATATTCATTTTGTTCGGGAATAGGTAGCTCTTGGTCATGTTCGCGTTCTCCACGTCCCTACTTCCCAACAGTTTGCGAACATCATGACCAAGGGGTTGCCTACGGCCCCTTTCGAGGAGTTTCGATCCAGCCTTTGAGTCGGCCGTAGCGACGCTTCGACTACGGGGGGGTGTTGAGATGTATATTGCATGTGTGTTTCTTGTACAACAAGTCTACCTCCTTCCTTGTATAGTTGAGGTCTAGACTCCCTTTGTATCTATATATATATACGTGCATACGCACCCGATGAATGTATCGTGAGTTGCACCAATCCTCTACACAGCACATACTAGGTGCGTACATCGACGCTTCCAATTTCAGATTACTGATGAGCTTGTACTGCAATCATGGTGACTGTATGTGCATCAATTGGTTGCAAATTTAGACATATGAGTTGTGGGGGACGAACATGACGAGATCGACTCGGAGTTCCCGGGGAAGAGGATGGGGCACACCAACGTGTGCGTGTTCACCGACGTGTTTGGCAGCACCCGATGTACCCTTGGAACGAACACACGCGAAAGAGAAACATCGATGTTTTACTCTGCACACACTCCACAGCTTTTCTGTTCTACAGTATTTCTTTGCTATTTATTTAGACTTGCAGAGTGGGAAACAGGGCTTCGTGGCCCTGACTTTCGCCGTCATGATTCACAGCATTCATGCCATCCAACAAGCTGACCGACAGGGGTTTGGGATTTATTCAACAGTCTTCGCTGACATCGCCGGCAAGATGGAGATGCAGTTTGTGCCCTGCGTGCAGTGCACGGGCGGCACCGCTTCATCGCGTCAGCAAGGCTGGAAGACGGCGGCGGTGGTGGAGGCGTTCCGGACCAATTCATCGCACAGGTCGGAAGATGGCGATGCGGCGGTGCTCCGAGACACGATAGTTCACTCGGGAGTTGCCGGTGGCCGCGACAACGAGGAACAGAAGCCCTGGTGATTGCGTTTTGTCGGTCCTGCTCGGGGGCTCGGTCAAAATCCAGACCGGACCTAGAGTTTGTCGGGCCTAATTCCTGAGCTCGGCCCGACCGAATTTTTTGACCAGTCCAAGACCGTACGGTACGGTCCATAACTGGCCGTGAGCCCGGCCAAAAGCCAGCTCGTCACGTCCAGGCCGAGGTGCAGTTACTGTGGTGTGGTGTCTTGTATAACGGAGCATGTCCATTTGCTAGTTCATTGACTTGCGGCTTGCGGGGAGGGTAGGGCACCCAGTGCGCATCTCCAGGCACTAGTAGAAAAAGGGTCAAATGTGAGACACATTAGTCCCGGTTTGTAACAGAACCGGCACTAATGTGGCCATTAGTGCCGGTTCCAACGGCTAGCCGGGAGGAGCTTTTTAGTACCGGTTTGTGGCAAACCTTTAGCACCGGTTCGTGCCACGAACCGGTACTAATGAGAGTGGTGGCAGGATGTTGTCAGAATGGGGCCCTTCCAGCACCTTTAGTACCGGTTCATGGCACGAACCGGTACTAAATGTCGTCCTATATAAATCCTTCGTCCACCCGCACTCTGTTCTTCCCCCTTTCCCCTCTCCCTCTCCTCTGTTCTTCCCTTCTTCCTCTCGAGTTCATCACAAAATTTGCCCCAAATTTGTCAAGATTTGCAGGCCCTCATCCATTCAAATGATCACCAAGGTTAGAAACTTTGTCCTTTCATCTCTCATTGCTAGATTAGCTATTGCATTGGTTTATATAGTGATTAACTGTGGGTTTTAGTAATTTGGGAGGAATTATATGTGGCAGTATTTGATTTATATGAAATTTGAGGTCAAAATAACACTTAGTTTGCATATGTAGGTGTGGTTTACTTAGTGCCTTCTAAATCTCTGTCGTAACTACCGTCGATCGCCCTTTTCGTCCGTCGCGGCACCACCTTGTGGTGAGCCTCTTGTTCATGAAATTCTATATAAAAAATTGATGTTTGTGTGATTTGGGTATATAGTTACTCGTATAATAATTATCTTACCCGTACGTTGTTTGTTATACATAGTGCCATGGTTTTGATATCCGTCCCCGTCGGCCCTCGTCCTTGCTATGATTCGGATGTGGTATATTCTCTTTTAGAACTATTTGTTGCATTTCGTGTTTATGACAAATTATTCCCATCAAGTTGACATAGATATTTTTATCTAGGAGGTATGTGAACCGGAAATTCCAACCGACCCTATTGTCGAGAGGTTAAATTTAGTTGAAAGAGAAAACGAGTACTTGAAAGAAAAATTGAAAAGAATTGAGGGGGAGAAGATGGAATTGGAGTTGCATGTTGCCGATGTCGTCGATGATCACAAGATCAAGATGGAGAAAATGCGCTTGAAGATTAGAAAGATTAGAAAATATGCCATCGATAGTGAGGCTTGGTATCATTATGCTGTTGGATCAATTGTTACCTTAGTTGTGATCTTGATCGCATTTGTTGTTGCATTTAAATGCTTTAGCTAGAGAGTTATTTGTTTGTTGCATTTAAGTGTTGTATGAACTTTATGTATGAACTTGTATTAATTTGGTCTATTCGGTGTTGTGTAATGAAGATGAGCGGCAATGGATGTACGATGACCGATGCTCTCCCAGTTTGTTGAGGCGTGCATACTTTTCTGCTTGCGGCTGAGGCAAACAAGCGGGCGGATGGTTTTATGCCTTGTCCATGTGCTGGCTGTAAGAATGGTCATAATTACTCTATGTCAAGAACCATTCCGTCCACCTGTTTGAGTCGGTTTCATCCCCACTATAATGTTTGGACCAAGCACGGAGAAAGAGGGGTTATGATGGAAGACAATGAAGAAGAAGAGGACGGCGACAGCTATCCTGGCCATGGGTTCCCTGAATACGATGATACAACAATGGGGAAGAAGCTGAGCGGTAATGCGGGAAGAAGCTGGGCGGCAATGCGGGAAGAAGCTGAAGAAGAGGCATCGGATGAGCCCGTTGATGATCTAGGTCGGGCCATTGCCGATGCAAAGAGAAACTGCGCAAGTGATTTGGAGAAGAAGAAGTTGCAGCGCATGTTAGAGGATCACAAAAATTGTTGTACCAATTGCGTGGGTGACAAGAAAAAGCTGGGCACCACACTAGAATTGCTGCAATGGAAGGCAGAGAATGGTGTATCGACAAGGGATTTGGAAAGTTGCTGGTAATGATAAAGGATATGCTTCAAAGGACAACGAATTGCCGAGATGCGTCTGAAGCAAAGAAGGCTGTCTGCCCTCTAGGGTTAGAGGTGCAGAAGATACATGCATGCCCTAATGATTGCATCCTCTACGCGATGAGTACAAGGATTTGAGCGCTTGCCGGTATGTGGTGCATTGCGCTATAAGATCAGCCGCGATGAGCATGGTGATGTCGAGGCGGCGCCCGAAGAAGATTCCTTCCAAGGTGATGTGGTATTCTCCTATAATACCACGGTTGAAACGTTGTTCCAAAACAAAGAGGATGCCAAGGCGATGCGATGGCACAAAGAAGACCGTAAGAAAGGCGGAAAGTTGAGAGTACCGGTGACGGGTCGCATGGAGAAAAATTGAAAGAAATGCGGGAAGGAGTTTGCAGATGGCGCAAGGAGCGTATGGTTTGGTCTAAGCGCAGATGGCATTAATCCTTTTGGGGAGCAGAGCAGCAACCATAGCACCTGGCCTGTGACTCTATGTTTGTATAACCTTCCTCCTTAGTTGTGCATGAAGCGGAGTTCATTATGATGCCAGTGCTCATCCAAGGCCCTAAGCAACCCGACAACGACATTGATGTGTACCTAAGGCCATTAATTGAAGAACTCTTACAACTGTGGAATGGAACAGGTGTGCGTGCGTGGGATGAGCACATGGGGAAGAATTTGACCTAAAGGCGTTGCTGTTCGTGACCATCAAT